>JAOTQP010001286.1:1203433-1221806 GCA_026413545.1 Cichladusa arquata
GGGGCTGGGGCAGGGACAGGGGCCGGGGCAGCTCACCTGGGTGGACTGGATGACGGTGAGGTCGTTGATGTAGCAGAAGCCCGCGCCCATGGCCGAGCGCAGCCCGGCCGTGCCGAAGCTCAGCCGGCAGCACAGGCGCTCCCGCAGCTCCTGGTGCTTCCCGTCCTGCAGCAGGCTCTCGATCTGCGCCTTCGTCTTCTGGTTCTGAAACGCAGCATGGAGGTCTCTGTTAGGGGCTCGACTGTACACGCTCACCACTTTTAATTCCTGCAGCCAATTCCTCCTGCCCCATAAAATACATTGCACCAGCCTCGTCTGTAACTCATCTCTCTCAGCCTTCCCACACTATCCTGATTAAATCAGGATGCAAGAGCTCCTGCTGCCACTGATATGGTGATGTGATTGCCGGGCCATTAAGACACCCTCCAGCTCCTCTGCATGAGCAGCACAGACTTTGGAACAGCTTTCTCCAAGGCAGAAAACACAACTCGATAATAACACGATTCAATTCCCGATCTCTGCCGCTGGAGGACAGACAAAAATCCGAACTTCAAAGCAGCGCTTCCTTCCTCCCCACCCACAGGAAAGAGGCACAGTAAAACCGTGGAGATCTCAGGGTGGTTGGGCTGGAAGGGACCTTGGAGATGACCCCGTCCCAGCCCCTTGCACGGGCCAGGCTCCTAAGCCCCCTGCAGCAGTGACAGGGTGCTCTGCAGCAGGCTGGATTCTCACCCAGACTGATCCCCCCGCTCAGGACTTTCCCAAATCTGCACCACCACGGCAGCTCAGAACCCCAAGTGCACAAACTGGATCTGCTCCTCAGTTACCCAGGCAATACCGAGTGAACCTGGGCACCAGGCACCCGGGCTGGACACGGCACTGCCCAGACCCCACACACAGCACAGCAGCAGAGAGGCAGGGCTCACACAGCTGGCAGAAACCAGGACTCAGAGGGGTAGAACACAGCCTGGGGGCACCAGTGCTCCTCCAGAGTGGTGCTGCTTCAAGCAGGGCGGCAAGGAAAGGTTAAAGAAGGCAGATGGAATCTGCAGGGAAGGGGTGAAGCACCCCTGACATTTAAAACAGAGGTCAGCCAGGTCCAGCAGCACTGGGAAACACGCTCCACACACAGCGGGAGGCTCTTCAGGACTGGCAAAATGCTGGGAAAGGCACAAAGACAGGAGCTGTGCACATTCACTGGAACAAAACACAAGCAGTAAAACGCATGGAAAAATCTGAAACTATTCCTGCAGCTTCATAACAGACCCGGAACTCCAGAGAAGTGAATTTCAAATAACTTTTTATTTCTGTGTGCTCTAAAACAAAAGGCAAGCCATCATTGTCCTGGATGGCCTGGCAAGCAAAGCAAGACACTGCTCACTACACAGCTAAACACAGGCCTAAAAAGAAACCAAAACAATGGGGCACAATAGATATTAAATTGCAAAAGTGAAAGTTTCTCTTTCAGCTGTTCATAGGCAGCCAACCGGAAAACAAATGACTGGTGTGAAAAGAGTCTAAGGCAAGAGCATTGAAAACCTCACTTCACACTATCATAGTGCATGGCTTTGCTTTAAAGCACAGTTATTAAATTACACAGCATCCTCTACAGCTTTTTAGGACACACTGCATTGCTTCCCTGCAAAAACAGAACAGAAATTACACATTCCATAGTTTATGGAGCTTTGCAAAACTGAGGCAATACTCAAGCGACAGAACAAACACTTTAAAAATAGATTAACAAGCATTTTTGACTGAAGCTACTTCATTTCCTAAGGAATAAAAACGAGTTGGCCAAAACAGCACACAAATAACATTTTAATTTGCTCAGGTCACACTCAGTTAAGCTGAAGTTGCAGAAAATAAAGGAGGAGAAAAAAGTGAAAAGTGAAAATTTCCAAGCTTTCTACAGATGCCCTGAACGCCCTGGGCCAACAGAAAGAAGGAAATCTGCAGGAGTGAGTAAATCCTGAAAACAAACAAACAAGGGGTTTTGCTGGTTTGCTTGGCAGTTATGAAATCAAGTCATACCATCAGCAGCAAAGTTTCTATGGAAAACTCCAGACATTTGTTTATTTGGTCACCCTTCAAAAACACTAGGAACACTTCAACTTCATTATATCTTCATTATATATGTGTAAATAATGATACCTTTCTAACAGACAATACATGTGTATATATAAATAAACCAATAATAACAACAAATCTGTTATAATGGGTTTATAATATAAATGTGTATTAGAGCATATAATAGATCCAGATTATAAATCTACATTTAACAGACAAATTAAATAACAGAAATGGGTGTATAATAAATAAATGGTCCTGCCCCAATATCTACAATGACACATACAATGCTATATTGCACATCCCCATGTGTCTGCACAGCACACATCTGCCCATGCCCATAAAGGCCAGGCCAAGGCACAATCAGCAGCCACCAGCCCCTGCTGGACAAGGCTCCTGCCCGGGCCAGCTGCACCAGGAGGGGCAGATAAGGTGACAGTGGCCTGGGAGAGGCTGGTGCCCCCTGAACACACCCTGCTGGGGCACAAGGGGACGCCTTTATCCCATCCCATCCCATCCCCAGGGCATCTCTCACTGCCAGGGCGAGAGGAGGAGACTGGCAGAGCCTCCCCTCAGCACCCTGCACCCTGTCTCACAAATACAAATCAAACATTTGGGCAGAGGCAGACAGGCTGCTGCGTGGGTGACACACTGAACGCTACTCCTCCCTCACAAACACCACAGAGAAACGAGCTCTGGAGTTATTTCTCTCTAAATTATTACACTAATATATATATATAAAACAACTATTTTATAAGAAGCCACTGCCAGAATCAGAACTCCGGGGTCACAACCTGCAGGAGACTCAGCAGCACAGTTCAGAAAGGTTTGAAGTATTATTAGAACAACAAAAAATATCTACTCTCAGCCAAATTTCCAGCTCTCCATGTACTGCACAGGTGCCTGCTGAGGCAGAACCACACTCTTTTGTGGCTCAGGGTTCAACGTTTGGAACACATGGAGAATTAAAGACAAGGGCATTAACTGAGTATTTCTAACAGATCTTTCACACCCAATCATGTTAATCACGTGTACTTACCACCAGAGTTAGGTTTCAAAGCTAACACCCTGTCAAAATAACTGGAAATTTACTACTCACAGCCATTTGTTTGTTTTGCACACTCTACTCTTGTTTGTTTTGCTGAAAGAAGGGGGAAAGTCTCAGGTTGGTTTGAGTTGCAATGAATTTTCCTGTGGCCGTCATTTTCCCAACATTATTCTTAAAAATTCACTTCAAAGTCTCAATAAGCAAAAATATTGCAAGTCAAATGACTGGAGCAAGTTGCTGGTCTCAACCACCAAGTCCATTTCCTCTTGGAAAGCATCTCCAAAGCCACAAAAATGAGAAGAACACCAAGGGACACTCCAAAGCCACCTAAGCAGCAAGGAAGAGCTCTCCACGCTACAGCTGAGACAATGACACCGAGTGCATGAATTAGTAAAACCAAGGCAGAATGCAGTGAATGGGGCCTGCACAAACAGCTCCTGGATAATTAATTCAGCTTTCCAGCTATCCCAGGTAGCCCAGCCAGGAGCAGAGTGGGCACAAAGGCTGCTCTGAGCAGTGGCCACACAGCCAGCCTCCTGCAGGAGGGCCAGGCACCCGTGGAAGCACGGCAGGAAAAGGAGGAAGTGCACGGAAGGGAATTGGAGGGAGAAAGTGGAGAACAATGCCTGATTGTTCACACTCCTTGCCAGGGAGACTGAACAGAAGGCAGTGCCTTGTGTCCCCCGGGCTCAGAGAGGAGGGAAGGGGGAGTGCCAGCAGCACTACTGAGGATGCAGGATGCTGCTGAGAAGGGGAGCAAAGCAGGGCACTCACCCCACATCCACCCACCCAGGGCTCAGGAGAGGTGAGCACCAACACCCAAACCACAAAGGACAGACAGCACAGCTCTGGCAATTAATTACAGCAAGCAATTTCCAACTAAACTGGAGGACAAAAGCCTCCCACAGCTGGGAGCTCAGTGCATAGATTTTTCCTTGATCAGAGGCAACAAAAATCCCTGCAGCTGAGGAAGCTGGGGGTGGGAAGGGGGGTCAAGTCTGATAAGCAGCAAGTATGTGAAATATGGATTGTGGTGAAATACAAGGGCATTGCACCAAAGTCCCTGCTCCTGCCATGTTTCCTGGTTTCTCCTTGCCTTCCCCTCCCACAACACCTCCACCTGGCTTGTTAACACCTTTCCTGAAAGGCCCCTGGCCCCAGCAAGCAGCCCCAGCCCTCCTCCTCCAGCTGATTTTGAGCGGCCACGTTTCCCAGGAGCTCTCTTGGAAACCTCTCCGAGTAGTTGTGAACTCTCCAAGTTCGGGCAGCTTTATAGGAAAGGTCACGTTTGTCACCTAGGGAAGCAAGGGCAAACAGGTACACTCACACCGACCCTGCCGTTTGTATTTTAATGGTTAATTGCAGCCCCAGAAGGAGCTCTAGAAATGAGCACATTTCACTGCTGTCAGTTCCCCCGGTGGAAATTTGCACGACCCTTAGGAAGGACAAAACAACCTGTTAAAAACAAGGAAAGCCTTTCGATACACTAACAAGCCATTCCTGAAAACAACAACGAAATGACTGGAGTTCAGCCTGGGTTATGAAATGTGTTATCAGGAATGCTATTTCCTTCCTCCACTCCTTCCCTCCCCTGGGCCACCATTCCCGGGTACTTTCACAGCAGCAGCTCTGAGTGCAGAAGGTGCAGATGGCACCTGGTAATTTCTGCAAAGCTGAATTTCCAAGGAGGAGAAAGCTCCTCTCAGAGCCATCAGGTGGCATTGGCTGCAGCTCTCCTGCTTCGATCCTGGCAGGAAGAAATTAAAGAGGAAACAGTACCAACACACTGGTGGTACTAGTTAATAAAAATAAAAGCAAAATAAGTTCAAGAGAAAGAAACCTCAAAAAAAAACAAAAGGAAAAAGCAGTCAGAAGCCCAAGCCACTGGTGTGCTGGTGGCTTACCCTCCCCCATCATCAAGGTATTTTTTTAAAGCACAGGCCATGATGGTTGAACAAACCAGCTGCAAAAAAAAACCCACTCAAAAACCCCAAAGTAACCCTTTCAACGACAGGACAAGCAAAAAGTAACCCTTTCATCGACAGGGCAAGCAAAGTACCCTCCAATGCCTCATTTATTACAGGTTTGGGTGGCTCAATCAGAGTTAGCCAAGCCTGCAGTGCTCTTGACAACGTGCTGGCACTGAAAAGAGAAGGGGATGCTGGAACCTGGCTGTTTCTTTCCTGGGGAGGGGTTAAATTCAGGCAGCTCAGGAAACAGACTCATGCTGCATTTTAATGAGCTACTCATCCATCCATCCCGCTCTCCTGCCAGCTGGCCACTCCAGCCAGGCACTAAGGAGGGAGCAGGGGGCAGGACAGCCCCATCCATCCATCCATCCCTGCACAGGTGAGCACGGTGCTCCAGGTACCAGGACAGCTCCATCCATCCATCCATCCCTCCCTCCGTCCATCCCCTCCATCCCCACACAGGTGAGCACAGTACTCCAGGGGCCAGGACAGCCCCATCCCTCCATCCCTGCACAGGTGAGCACGGTGCTCCAGGTTCCAGGACAGCCCCATCCATCCATCCATCCATCCATCCATCCATCCCCGCACAGGTGAGCACGGTGCTCCAGGTACCAGGACAGCCCCATCCATCCATCCATCCCTGCACAGATGAACATAGTGCTCCAGGTACCAGGACAGCCCCATCCATCCATCCCTGCACAGGTGAGCACGGTGCTCCAGGGGCCAGGACAGCTCGCTCCATCCATCCATCCATCCATCCATCCATCCATCCATCCATCCCCTCCGGCCCCGCACAGGTGAGCGCGGTGCTCCAG
Organism: Cichladusa arquata; assembly: GCA_026413545.1. Classification (NCBI taxonomy): domain Eukaryota; kingdom Metazoa; phylum Chordata; class Aves; order Passeriformes; family Muscicapidae; genus Cichladusa; species Cichladusa arquata. Next base: position 1,209,334 of record JAOTQP010001286.1, read on the forward strand.
GTACCAGGACAGCTCCCTCCCTCCATCCATCCATCCATCCATCCATCCATCCATCCGTCCATCCGTCCATCCGTCCATCCGTCCATCCGTCCCCTCCGGCCCCGCACAGGTGAGCGCGGGCGCGCACAGCCGCCCCCTCCCGGCTCGGCACCTGGCGCACCTGCCGGCGCCGGGGCCGCGCTCCAGGGGCGGCCAGGGAGGAGGGCGCGGGCCCGGGGGCACCGGGAACCAAGGGCCGCCGCTCGCCCACCTTGTCCCAGCTGAGCCACTGCCACACCGCCTTGTCCAGCTGCGCGTCCCCGGTGCTGCGCGCCACCAGCACGTTGGAGTTCACGTCCCCGGGCGCTCCGCCGTCGCCCATGGCCGCGGGGAGCGCAGGGAGGAAGAGCAGGGTGAAGACGGAGAAGGCGCCGCTTCTTCACTCGGCCACGCCCGCCGCCGCAGCGCGCACCGCCCGGGAGGGAGCAGGGCCGGGGGAGGGCGAGGGGCGCGGGGCGGCGCCGCGGGGCCGGGCTTTATCCGGCGGCGATTAACGGGAGCGGCCGCCCCGCCCGCTCCTCCTCCTCCTGCTCCTCAGCCCGGCCCCGCCGCGGGGCACCACGGGAAATGTAGTCCCCGAGGCGCGGGAGGCAGGCGCGGGAGGCAGGCGCGGGAGGCAGGCACGGCGGGCGGCAGGAACTACAGCTCCCAGCAGCCCCAGGGAGTGGGCCGGGCTGAGGGGCGGGGCGCGCCGCCGCCGCGGCGTGGAAAACAAAGTGCCGTGTGTCAGCGGCACCCCGCGAGCGGGGAGCGCCCCGTCCTGCCCCGTGCGAGAGCTGCAGCGCCCAGCCGCAGTGCCCCCCGGGCTGCCCACGGCACCGTCTGCTCCCTCCGAGAGGCAATGTACCAGCGCTGCCCTGCGGCGTGAGCCGCTTGCTCAGAAGCGTTTCCAGATGGCCATTCCAAACCATTGGGAGGAGAATCATAACCCTCTCCTGGCTGCATCAGCGCTAATTGGATTGCCTGGCCCTGAACAGCAGGCTCGGAGTGACCACATCCCGCTGAGCATCCTCATCTGCTGAGCATCCTCATCCTGCTGTGCATCCCAATCCCACAGAGCATCCCAATCCCACAGAGGATCCTCATCCTGCTGTGCATCCTCATCCCACAGAGCATCCCAATCTCACAGAGCATCCCAATCCCACAGAGCATCCCATCCCACTGAGCATCCTAATCCCACTGAGTATCCTCATCCTGCTGTGCATCGCAATCCCACAGAGCATCCCCACCCCACAGCATGTCCTCGCACAGGTTGCCATAGTAACAGCAGGCACTGCAAAGGGATAGAATCACGGGATCACAGATGGTTTTGGCTGAAAAAGACCTTAAAGCTTATTTCATTCCCACCCCCTGCCATGGTCAGGGACACCTTCCACTATCCCAGGCTGCTCCAGCCCCAATGTCCAGCCTGGCCCTGGACACTTCTAGAGGGCAGCCACAGCTGCTCTGGGCACCCTGTGCCAGGGCCTGCCCACCCTCACAGAGAACAATTCCTGCCCCATATCCCATCCATCCCTGCCCTCTGGCAGTGGGAGCCATTCCCTGGGTCCTGTCCCTCCATCCCTTGTCCCCAGTCCCTCTCCAGCTCTCCTGGAGCCCCTTCAGGCTCTGGAATGTGCTGGGAGCTCTCCCTGGATCCTTCCCTTCTCCAGGGGAACATTCCCAGCTCTCCCAGGGGAGTATCCAGCCTGGGTTCTGCGTGCTTTGGGTGCCATCCCAGTGTTTTTGGATGGAGCTGGACAGAGAAGGAAAAGAGGGATCCAGACCTGGATAAATCTGGAGTTGGATGCAGTTCCCAGCCCTGGCCAGGCCCAGGTGAGCTCTGCTGCTGCTGCTCCCCAAGCAGGAATGATGTTTTTGGCACCAGCATTCCCAAGCCATTCCCAGCTTCCCTGCACCCCACACGGATCCCAAAGCTGCAGTTTCTCCCCCAGCACTCCCTGCAGTCTGGGAATGCCCTGTGCCAGCCTTTCCCAGCCATTCCTGCAGCAACAACACCAGGACACGCTCCAAACACCAGGATTTCTTTGCAGCTGCACTTCCACAAAAGGATCATTAAAGAAATAATCAGAGTATTTCCCCAAAATCTGGAATTCCCTCTTTTTTAGTGCTCCTCCTAATCCCCTTCCCATTTGAGGTGTTCCCCTCTTCCCTTGGCACCTGACCTCGCTCCAGGCTCTGCCCACGCCGCGGATTTGGAATCCTGACATCACCCAGACAATGAATTCTTCACTAAAGTTGGCCCCAATCCCCACCAGCTCCCCAAATCCAAGGATAAAGTTGCTGAGGAACACGGCCAGAAGAGGAGGGAAACCAGAAAAACAAAACAGAATCCGAGCCTGAGCCGTTCCAGAGAAACTGCAGCCACCCAAAAATGCAGGAGCAGCACAAAAAGGAGCCACGCTGTGCCCTCACCAACTCCCACTCCCTAATTTAAGGAAAATGCTGAAGGTTTGGGATTTTAAAAACCCTTCTCTGGTTTCCTCAGGGCAAGGAAAAAAAAAAAGAAGAGAGAAAAAAATTTTCTTGTGTTCTTTCTCTGAGTAAACAGCAGAATTCAGGGATTAATTCAGGGCTGGAGGATCCTTGCCCTAGGTTGGTTTTTCTCCCTGGTTTCTAATTTTGTTCTGAGGTTCTTTGGGAGAGCAGGAAAGGGATATTTGAGCTGATCCAGGGGAAAATTCCTGGTGTTTTGGATGAGAAACTGGTGAAATTGAAGTGGTGGGGAGGGAAGAGTTGTCCTTTAATTATTCCTTTAATTATTTCAGGCTTCTGCTCTGGAGACGATGCCAGTGCTGAGGAATTTTGCTATTCCCTGGGATAGGAAAAGAAAAAGGAAATTTCTCTACTGAGTTATTGAGGATGAACAACCACCAATGAGTTTTTCCTCAGGAAAATGGGATTGGGAATAAAGTTTGGATCCCATCAAGAATCCCAGTGTGACTGTGGAGCCTGAGGGATTCCAAAGTTCAGATGTTCCCATTTTTCTCCATGGGACAGATGGAATTTCCCATCATTCCCCACAGCTTAATAGGTAAATAAAACCCACAGAATCCTGGGAAATGTAGTTAACTTTGGGAATTTTTCAGTGCTGGAAGTGATTCTATCAATTTTTCTCAAAATAAAGATATTTTGGTGCTCATCCTGAACATTTTTTTAAAATAAATTTCAAGTCTGAGGGGTGAAAGTTCCACATTTTTTTGTTAAAGGCTGGAAAACTAAAAGCAGTATGGATAAATAAATATTCTTTTCAAAAACTTTGGAAAAGACTGAGGCGATGCCCATTCCATTCCTAATTATTTTAAGGATGATTTTTTTTCCTTCTTTTTGAGCTGCCTATTGTGATTATTCTTTTAAAATGAAATTGAATATTGAAATTAGAAATAAAAATTCCTTAAAAAATATAAAGACTGGACCTCGCTGCTCAACTTGGGAATGTGAAGGGAATTTTGGTTGTCTGTAGAAGATGGAAAAAAAAGTTTTGGGATAGGAGAAGAGAATCTCCATCCCAAATCCAGTGTGGGCTGCTGCTGGGCACTGATTTCATTGGAAAATCATAGGAAGGATTTAATTGAGGAGATGCAAAATGTCCAGGAAAAAAAAAATAAAATCCACAGGGAAGCCATGGCTGATTCCAAACCTTTTTCCATGTTGGGATTTGATGTCCAGCAGTTCCTTTGGGATAAAAGCTGAGCTCTGTTTCCAGTCTGACTTTGGGGTGATTTCCCTGGATTTCAGGCACTCCAATTCTACCATGAGCATGCTGAGAGTTGCCTGGGGATGCTCCAGGATTAATCTGGGAGAAATTCTGGGAGGAAAAGGGGCTCCAGGGGGATCTTCTGGCTCTGCACAATTCCCTCACAGGAGGGGACAACTGGGGGGTTGGGATCTGCTCCCAGGGAACAGGGGATGGGATGAGAGGGAACAGCCTCAGGCTGGGCCAGTAAAGGGTTAAATTGGATATTTGGGATCATTTCTCCATGGAAAGGCCTTGGAATTTCCCAGGGAGGGTTGGAGTGCCCATCCCTGGAGGTGCCCAAGGAATTCCTGGTGGGGATCAGGCACAGCTTGGGCTCGGTGATCCCAGAGATCTTTAATAATCCTGGAATTCTCTCTGCTGTAATTCCATAACCACACATTTCCATACAAATATAAATATTTCCTTTGCCCTGATCTCCACAGGATTTTTTCCATGAGCTCCTTAAATCCCAAACCCTGCTGTGCATGGGAATCTTTCTGGCCGTGTTGGCAGCGGGATTTTCAGGGATGTGGATCTCCCTGTTTGTGCAGGACCTGCAGATCTGCAATTCCCAGTCTTTTTTTCCCATTTTTTTCCCATCTAAGTGAAGCTCCCAAGAGCAGCTGGATGAAACTCTGGGATAGCTGGAGCCTGGAATCCCAGCAGGATGAGGAGACCCAAACACAGCAGTGGAGAGGGTGGAAAGAGCATCCTATGGAAAATGAGAATTCTCCCCTCTCCTAAACAATCCCAGCTCCAGCTGCTCCATCCCAGGGTGGAGAAAAGGCTCCCAACACTCAGCTGAACTCTCCGGCCTTTTTAAGGAGAGGCCACTGCTTTATTTACTGCTCTTGGAAGGGTCGGAGAGCTCCGGCTCCCGGCCAAAATCCAGCGGGAATAACGACTCCAAAGAGCAACTTGAACTTGGAGGAGCCTCTTCAGTCCCATCTTTCTCCTTTCCTGGAGCTGAGCGGAGCCGGAATCCGTCGGAATCCACTGGCACGGATCCTTATCTTTGCCATCGGCATCCCGGACTTTTCTTGCTGACAAAAGAGGAATATTTACGCCAGGAGGTTGTGGGAACACAGCAATCCCCCCCTCCACCCCCCGGCACAAATAAATCACGGCACAAACATTATCTGGGTCTGCAGGGAACGGACAAATCCATAAAATTCCCTGGGTGGAGAGGGTCAGAGCCTGGGCTGCCACTCTTGGCTGACACAGGGAGCAGGAGGATTTATTCCAATAAACTCCTGGTGCTCCCAGCTCCCAGTCCTGCTCCTGAGTAAATATTGGGATTTTGGGCGTTAATTGATAGAGAATTAATTGCTGTAATTCTTGTGGATCAGCTGTGATTTCAGCATGGCTACCATCGATTTTATTCCCTCCCCAACCAGAATTTTTAACCCCTAAACATGGTATTAAATGATCTCAATAGTAATTATTAATTAGATCATTATTAGACTCATACAAATATAATTAAAATATCATTTAAAGATGTCAAATGCAATTTTCAGAGAGAAAGATCTGAAAAACCGGCTGTTGAAAATTCCAAGCCTTTCAAGTGCTGCCAATCCCAGAAGTCAAAAAGAGGGAATAAAGGCTGGCTTCGGGAATGTGTGTGAAGCCATTGTTCTCCTGCTGTCAATCAGCAGCCTGTGGTTCCCGACAATGGACTTGTTTTCCAAAGTTTCCCAAAGTTTACTCTGCAGAGTCATCGCAGCCTCGTGAAATCCGACTCCCGCTGTTGCTGTGGTTGGGAAATAAACCAGGGAGAATTCTCCTTGTTTTCCTCGTGGCTGCAGCTTCAGGATTTGCCCTCGGTGAGCACTTGGGATGCAGCTTTAATAATACCAATAATAATAATAATAATAATTTTTAATGGTTTTTGTGAAAGGAATCACCTGGATGCTTGTTCCAACATCCTTCATCGACCCACGGAATCCACGGCTATTTGCTGCACATTGTTCCTTGAGAATTTTAAAATAATTTATTTAAACTTCTTGTCCCCAACTTTTCCATCAGAGGGGGTTTAGTTCGGGAGCATCCCACTACTGGAATGTAAAGGAGAGCTTGGATTTGGAATGAAATGAAATTTGGGATTGTGACAGTTCATAATTCCTTTCATAGGATCCCAGAAGGGTTTGGGTGGGAAGGGACCTTAAGGATTATCCCAATCCCACCTCATTCCATAGGCAGGGACACCTGCCACTGTCCCAGGCTGCTCCAACCTGGCCTTGGGCACTGCCAGGGATCCAGGGGCAGCCACAGCTGCTCTGGGAATTCCATCCCAGCCAAGAATTCCCAGTTCCCAATATCCCATCTAACCAGTGGGAGCCATTCCCTGTGTCCTGTCCCTCCATCCCTTGTCCCCAGTCCCTCTCCAGCTCTCCTGGAGCCCCTTCAGGCCCTGCAAGGGGCTCTGAGCTCTCCCTGGATTCTTCTCCTCTCCAGGGGAACATTCCCAGCTCTCCCAGCCTGGCTCCAGCTCTGGGGGCTCCTCTGGATTCACTTCCAGCAGTTCCAGATCTTCCCTGTGTTTGGAGCCCCAGAGGGGGGTTGAGATTTCCCCCATCATTTTTTTTTTTTTTTTTTTTTTTACTGACCCTGACTTAATGGAAACTGAAGTTTTAGCAACTCCAAAACACTTTTCCCAAACTTTCCATGGGATGTAGCAGGAATTTTCTCAGTTTGGGCTGGAATTCTCTGATGGAAGCAGAGTCAGACAGGATGAACATTTGGAGCCAGCAGCTGTTTATCCAGGAACTCATAGAGAGCTCAGAGCCATTGGATGAACTCTGCCCACCTTTTATATCCTTTGGGATTGTCCAACCCAAATTCCAAACACTCCTGAGCTTCCCCTGCTGGGAAGCTTCATCCGTGGAGAAAATCCAGCATTTCACAGGATCACAGAACCAGTTCTGTGGGTTCTGACCTCTGAGATCCTGGAATCCAGGCTGTGACTCCATTTGTTGCACGTGGGATTTGTGGAAATGCAGGGAATTTTCTGGGATCTCCCTGTGCTTGGTTGTGATTAATTTCATGAACTCTGCTTCCAGACCAAACATCTCGGGAATAATTCCATTTTCCAATGGGGGTTCAAGATGGGAATCAGGAGATTTTGTTGTCCCAGCAGGGAGCAGTGACAGGAATTGCAGGGAAAGCTGGCACTGCATCCCAACATTTAAATATTTATGGAAAGGTGACACAAGGTCTCTGAAAACACCTTTGGCTTTCCCTTCACCTCATTAAGCCCTTGGCATTCCCTGGATTCAGCCCAAGGAGCTGCCAAAAGCCTGGAATATGGGGACAATTGGGTGGTTGGGTAAGAATACAACAACCTCATTGACCTGAGGCTTCACCCTCAGCCTCGGGAATGATTGGGAAATCTCCATGGATTCTTCTTGGCCAAAGTCCGGGAAAGTGGAGCAGAACGAGGCAGGAAAGGTCTGGCCAGTGCCACTCCCCTGGTTTAGTGTCCCCTCTCAGGTGTCACCCTGGGGCTCCTGGAATGAGAAATGCCAGGATCTCCTTTCCGGCTGCACCAGAGAATTTGGGATTGAAGAATCTCTTGAAGGGCACTGAAAGGAGAAAATCAAAAGGATTTTCCTCCACTCTGACCTGGAAGTGTCCAAGGCCAGGATGGACAGGGCTTGGAGCAGCCTGGGATAGTGGGAGATGTCCCTGCCCATCCAGGGGGTGGAATGGGATGATCCTTGATGTCCCTTCCAACCCAAACCATCCTGGAATTCTGGGATCCTCATGGCCCTGCAGGCATGAATTTGATGGAGCATCACAGTCCTGGCTTCCTTCCAGCACAGTGACCCCAAAATGCAAAACTTAGAACAGTCAGAAGGGTTGGAATCAGGCGGTGTTCGAGCTCTCCTCCATCCCAAGCCATCCTAGGATTACTTTAGAACCACCCAGGACAAAGATTTGGTGTGGCAAGACTTTTATTATCCATGAAGCTTCATTAATGATTCCTTAGGGACAGGAAAATGCTCCCTAAAAATTCCACTCTGAACTCCAGCCCGGTCCTGGGGTTTAACATTGCCAGAGGTCGATGCTCTCCAACTCCACAGGATCAGAGCTTGGAATAAATGGAAAACCAGACGGGGAGTGGAGAGGAAATCCAGTCCTGAATAAATGAGGAGGTTTTTGCTGTTCCATCCATGCAATCCCCCTTGGGGTGGTTAAACAATCCCTTTGTCCCACACTTTTCTGCTTGAGGCAGGAATTTTTAATCAGGCATGGAGTTAATGTGTAAAGCAGGGAAAATTAACTTTCAGAGGCAGGGGTACAGCAGGGGTACAGCAGGGCTAGGGCTCCAGGCCTGGCTTACCTGATCTCAGTCACAGGGTCAGGATTTGATAAAACATGAACGAATATTGAAGGAGAAAAATCAGGAATAAACCGTGCCTAAAGCACTCCTTGGTTATTCTGTACCTGGAATTGGAGCTCAGAGTTTGGAGAAGGAATTTTTCCATCCTTAGTCTCCTCTGCCTGATACAGGCAGGGAAAATGTACAGATTCCTGAGGAGTCTGATGCTAACACAAAAATCAGGATGTGAAAGGAGTTGGTGATCCAAGTGGATCCCAGAATCATGGAATTATTTGGGTTGGATGGGACCTCAATGATGATCCATTCCACCCCTGCCATGGCAAGGACACCTCCCACCACCCCAGGCTGCTCCAAGCCCCATCCAGCCTGGCCTTGGGCACTGCCAGGGACCCAGGGCCAGCCACAGCTTCTCTGGGAATTCCATCCCAGTCCCTCCCAGCCAGGAATTCCTCCCCAATATCCCATCTAAACCTCCACTCTGGCAGTCTGAGCCCATCCCTCTGTCCTGTCCCTCCAGTCCCTGAGGAAAATTCCCTCTCCAGCTTCCCTGGAGCCCCTCCAAACCCTGGAAGTTGCTCTGAGATCTCCCCACATCCTTCTCCTCCCCAGGTGAACATTCCCAGCTCTCCCAGCCTGGCTCCATAGGGAAGATGCTCCAGTTCCTTTTTCAACTCTGTGGCCTCCTCCGGGCTTGCTCCAACATTCCCATTGAACTGGGATTCCTTCTTGAACTGGGATCCTTTACTGGGAGGCCCCTCCCAGCAGAGAGGGAACAGCTGGGAATGGCCCCATATCCACATGTTCCCATTGGACTCAAATCCAGCTCTGCCTAAAATCCCATTGGGAAGCTCTGCTGGGAAACTCAATTCTTCTGAAACTCCAGGAGGGACTTTGCTGTGTTAAACTTGAGTGCTGTGAGCCAGGTTTAATTACATCCAGAATAATTTCAATCTGCTGTTTCATGAACATCCTGGAATTCCAAACTGGGCGTTGGTCCTCCATGGATGAGGATGGATAAATTTCAAATCAAAGCTAGGATTAAAGGTAAAATTCACACGGTTCCCAGGGGAAGATGTAGAAATTTGGGACACTGAGATGTTTTTTGGGATCACTGGGGATGGCTTTGGGTTGCAACAAGGAATTTCAAGTCGGATTTAGTGTGGGAAAAGAAGGATAGAATGTGGATAATGGGGACAAGAGGAAAGAGAAAGTCCAGGTGTCTCCTTTTCCTGTCAGGAATCCTCTCCAACCTGGATCCAGCTGCTGGATGTGGCAGATGTGTGAAAAGGGTCAGAACAATTTGGGAATGATTGGGATTCCTGGGAATAAATTTCCAATCTTGCCACTTGCTCCTCAGGACACACAAAATTCCCTGGTTTTTCTTCTTCCCCAGTTAACCTGGATTGGATTTGGGTTTTCCACACAGGGTGAGACTCCTCTTATCTCCCTAAAGCAGCAGTGATTTGAGGGAAAATCCTATGGGATGGGATTTTCCTGGATGTTTCTGCACCCTGTAGGATCTGATCCTGTGCAAGTCCTTTACACATCAGCCTTGGATGAGCTCCCTGACGTGGATTTGGGAATGGAACACCCACAGGCACGTGGGAAATGGAAGCTCAGGGATGAATCCTAAATTTCCAATTTTTTCCTGCCAGGTGTGATCCTCCCCAGGATCCTGAGCAAGAATCAAGTCAGGGGGAAGAGCGAGAAGAGAATGAGGAGCTGGAATTCCAGTCCTGGTAAAAATCCAGGTTTGGGAATCTGAACCATCCACACAATTCCAAGGGATTTTCCACCAGCAGGAGGAGGGATGAGATCAGAGCCTGACTGAAGGCTGAGATAAGTGGGAATAGCAGGAATTTTTTAGGGAATAATGAAAATATGTTGGGATCAGATGAAAATTCAGAGACTGGGAGGGAGGGAGGGGTGTCCAGCAGAAGTGGAGAGGGAAGATTCCAAGGGAAGCAGGAGTGGAGTCACACAAGGTGGCAGTGCAGATTGTCAGCAGGGGCTTGGCGACTTCGGGAAAAGGCTAAAAATATTCCAGATGCAACAGGAGAATCCAGGCATTCACTGCTGGTGTAATTCCAGACAGGAATTCTGCTTGGGCGACTCCGGAGTCCGCAGGACAACACCCGGGTTAATTCCTAATTGTTCCCATGGATTAATGAACAGCATTTCCTGATCCAGTTGGGCTCTATCCTGGATTTATCCGACTTTTCCATCGCTGTTCTTTGGGCACCAGCACTTGGATGAGGCTGAGGGCAATTGGGGCCTCAAGGAACACAGAGAAATTCCAAAATCTTGGATCCACTGCTTGGATCTGGTAGCCAGGGGTGCATGGAATGAATTCCACGCAGGAGAGGAACATCCAGGCAATTCCTAGAAAATCTGGATGCCATGGAATCCCAGAATGATTTGGTTTGGTCATCTCATTCCAGCTCCTGGATATTCCCATTTTGTTAGGTTGTGAGGAGTTTGGAGCTCACCTGGGAATGTTCATCCTGGAGAAAAGGAACTCCAGGGGGACCTTCTGGGACAGGAGGGGACATCTGGAGGGAAATGGGATCTGATCCAAGGAATTGGGACAGGAGGAGAGGGAATGGCCTGAAGTTGTTCCAGGGAAGGGTTAAATTGGATATTTGGGATAATGTCTCCGTGGAAGGCATGGTGAGTTGTTGGAATTTCCCAGGGAGGTTTGAGTCCTCATCCCAGGAGGTGTCCAAGGAATTCCTGGATGTGGCACTCAGGGATCAGGCACAGCTTGGGCTCAGTGATCCTGGAGATCTTTCCCATCCTCAGGGATTTTAGGATTCCCTGGATGCAAAAGCTGCTTTTCCCAGCTCCATCCCTCCTGCACAGCCTCCAGCCCCTCCCTCAGCCCTGCCCAAACTCTCCAGGTGAATTTAGAAACTCCAGAAGAGGATTTTCCTGGGGTTTAATCCCAAAACCCTCAGGATTTTTGGGAAGCAATTAACTCCCAGTTCCAGCACATCTGAGGGTGGAACAATTTCTGTGGGAAGAAGGAGGAAGGAATTGTGGTCAGCTGGGAAAGGATTGGTGGGAATGACCTTGCAGGGACATGAGGAGCAGGATATGGTGTGAAAATCCACGGGAAAACACTTGGAAAATCCAACCCAGGACAAGTTTCCATGATCTTGGTAATTTTAATATTCATAATTTTAAGGCTCAGCTCCTACAGAAGGACCTAAAGGAAGATTTCCCTCTGAATGAAGGATCTTCCCACCTGATTCTCCAAAATTTTGGAATGCTGAAGGAGGGACAGGATGATAAACCAGTGGGAATGACCCTGTCAGGGATGTGTCACTGATGCCATCATGGTGTCGTCCCATGGGAATGGGATGCAGGGAAAAGTTTCTCCTCTTGGAATTAACAGCAGAACTTTCAGTGCTTCACACACAGCTCCAGAAATCCAGGAAAGACATAAAAGAGGGAATAAAAAAAACAAACAGGAAAGAAAATCCAGAAAAAACACCTTTATTTCTTCTCAGCTTTTTATTTCTTCTCACCTTTGCCCCAACTTTGCAATTCAACCCTCAGGAATTATTTCAGGGGGTGTTTTCCTCACATTCCCATTCCTGGCTCAGGATAAATCCCTAATTTGTTGAAAGCTGGATGAACAAATTGGAGCAGCAGCAGCAGCAGCAGAAGTCGAGAGTTTTTGGGAGGAGCTTGGGAAACCTCCAGCAGCCCTGAGAGATTCCAACGTTCCTGCTCCGCTTCTGGAAGTGGAACTTCACTTTTGGTTGCTCGCTCTGGATTTCGCTGCCAAAAAACCCACAAGGAAAATAATAAAGAGGCAAAAACAACTCCGTGGGCTCGGATTTCTGGGTGGTGACGAGGCCAATTTGCGTAAAACGTTTTGATCCTGCGTCGTTCCTTGGGTTTGGGCCACGGTTTGTGCTCGGAGCGAGCTCCAAGCGCTGCTCCAGAAGTGTCCCCTCAAGGGCCGAGGTGGAGACAGCCCGGCACACAAAGGAAAGGGAATTTAGAAGGAGGGCTGGCTGCTGGGAAGGAGGGAAAGAGCATTTCAGGGAATTCCGAGCAAAAAGGGAGGTGAACAGCAGGAAAACCAGGCTTGGGCACTTGTTTTTTTTGGCTGATACTGGACTAGAATAGAAAAAAATGGGGTTAATTGGAATGAAATCAGAATTAAAGGGTTTTTATCAGGGAATCAGCTCCAAGTGCAAAAATACGGGTTTGTGGGGGAAGCTGCTCCTTCCAGTGGGATGCAGCAATGGGAAGTTGAAGGGAGGGATGGATGGATGGATGGATGGATGGATGGATGGATGGATGGATGGATGGATGGAGGGATGGATGGATGGATGGATG
>JAOTQP010001286.1:1233121-1243751 GCA_026413545.1 Cichladusa arquata
GGGGGGGGGGGGGGGGTCGGGGCTGGGATGGAATTCCCAGAGCAGCTGTGGCTGCCCTGGATCCCTGGAAGTGTCCAAGGATGGAGATTGGAGCAGCCTGGGATGGTGGGAGGTGTCCCTGCCCATGGCTCACTGGATGAGCCTGAAGGTCTTTTCCAACCCAAACCATTTTGGGATTCTATGAATTCACCTCCTGTACCAGATCTTTTGTGAGCAGAAATCCAAGAAGTTGCTCAAAAGGAGAATTGTGGTACTCGGGGTATTGTTGTTCCCAGAAAACTGAGGAGAAACGGGGATTTTTAAATTTTGGTGGTTTTTTCCTGGTCAAGGTCATAACAATTTGCTCAGAACGAGTGTCTGGCTTGTCCATGAGATTCACCTGGAATTTGTACAAATTTGGATGTGTTAGGTTTTACTCCTTGAACATTTTTTATTTCAACTGAAAAACAGAGGAGAGCAAAGAAAAAGGATCTTAATGATCCCAATTCCTCCCCTTCTTTTTTCCCAGCTATCTGTAAGAACCAGGAAACCTGCCTGAAAAGAGAGGCTGAGTTACACAGCCCAGGATGACTCCTCCAGCTCATCCCACATTTCCAGACAGTTGGAAGTGGATTCATCAAACTCCTGTTCCTTGTGTACTTTCCTCCAAAAAAAAAAAAAAAAAAAAAAAAATCCATCTCCAAGAACACAGGGAATGAGGAACTTGTAAAGAGAATTTCTTGAAGAATTAACCTGTGCTTCCAAGGCCCTCCTTGCTGGCAGGAGAATCAGAATATTTTGATTGCCCCACTGTTAATCAACTTATCAATTAATCAATTAAACAATTTAATCAAATAAATCAGACAGAACCACCAAATCCATCTGGAAAGAGAGACTGAGTTACACAATCCAGGATGATTCCTCCAGCTCATCCCACATTTCCAGCAGATCCTTTCCAGGCAGTTGGAAGTGGATTCATCAAGCTCCTGCTCCTCCTGCCCTTTCCTCCAAAAAAAATTCCGTTATCAGGAACCCGGGTAATGAAGGACTTGTAAAGATAATTCCTTGGATAATTAACCCAAGCTTCCAAGGCCTTCCTTGCTGGCAGGAGCGCTGGAATCTTTTGATTGCTCTGCTATTCATCAATTTATCAATCAATTATCAATTTAGTCAAATAATTCAGATAGAAACCCAAAATCCATCTGAAAAGAGAGGCTGAGTTACACAGTCCAGGATGACTCCTCCAGCTGATTCCATATCTCCAGACAGTTGGAAGTGGGTTCATCAAGCTCCTGTTCCTCCTGCCCTTTCCTCCAAAAAAAATTCCATTTCCAGGAACCCAGGGAATGGGAAACTTGCAAAAAAAATTCCTTGGATAATTAACCCGTGCTTCCAAGTCCTTCTTGGCTGGCAGGAGCGCTGGAATCTTTGGAGTGCTCCATTATTAATCAATTTAACGGGAATCCGGTCACGCTCTTGGCTATGAGGTCACCTTGGGTGAGCAGCTGAAGCGTGGAATGACCTCAGCCCTCACTGAGGGGATTTTGGAGGAATTCCATGTTTTCCTTACGGAGGGGCAGGTGGGAGGAGAGCTTTGCTGAGGGCTCTGTTGGCTTTGCTCTCATCCCGTTCCAGTGAAACACTTGTTGTGCTCTCGGAAAGTTTTCCCCTGGTGCAAGAAACGTGACAAATTTTCTCTTGGAAAGCAGGGAATGAAGGCTTGGAAAACAGCAGCATTCATCTTGGATCTCCGTGGGGGGAATGCTCCCTCGTACAAACACGGAAATCTGCAGATTAATTTTAGATGGATTTGTAGTGGGTCAGTTCTTCCATAAATTCTGGGACAAAACCCTGGCAGATTCCTTGATCTCCTGGATCAATCCCACTGTTAGGTTTTTTATGGATAGAAACACAAATTGGATTTCCATGCCTTTATTTTCTGGATATTATCTTAGCTCATTTTAAGAAGTGCTTTAAAATACTTACCCAGGTCTTTGTTTGATTTCATTATTTGCTAATAACAGAATTTTATTGGCATTTTATAACTATTTTATAACTACATTATAACTATTTTATAACTATTTTATAATTATTTGATGGTTTTTATAATTACTTTATTATTATTTTAACCCTACTAAAGTCAAACCTTTATGGATTTGTTCAGTCTGGGTTTTAAAAGCAAGAAAAAAAATCTCTTTGAGGTATTTTTGGATAAATATTTTGTCTTTTATTAGAAAATTTTTTCTAAACCTCTAACTTCCATAAAATGAAATTTCCCTGAAAGAAGTGATCAGGGAAAAAACATTAAAGGCTTTTTTTACAGGCTTGAGAAAAACTGGGAAAGAGCATTTCCTGAAGTATGAAACCATAAACTTCTGTACTCTGTTGGAAGAAAGTTGACATTATTGGGAATTTTGACTTTCCCATTAATTTCTCAATCAGTTTCAAGTCAAGACACATAAACTCAGGGGGAAAAAAAAGTAAATAATTTCTGCAAACTTCTAAAAAAATTTTCATTGACAACTGAAAAACAAAAAAAGCTTTAACACCTTCTGTATCCTTTTATATTTCATAATTTGGTTTTTTCTCCATTGTGAGCACATTACATAGTGATTTTCAAAGCAAAAAAAAATCATAATATGAAATATTGCAATAATTCAGTATTTGAAATGTTGAAAATTTTGAAATATTTTCATAACGACAGATCACTATTTACACAAAAACATCATATTTTCTACTAATTTTTCCTGCCTATTCCATGAGATCCTATAAACTCAGATTGACAGGGATTCCAGGCTTTCCAAACCTGGCTGTAACCTGGGCCAGGATCCCCTCCCCAGCCCAGGACTGGGAAGTGCAGGAGGAACAAAGCAGAATAAATTCGGGCAGAGTTTCTTTTCCCCACCACACCCTCCCAACTTTCAGCCATGAACTTTATAGACTTCCTTAGAAAATCCGGGTTCAGTCCCAGCTGGGTTTCTCCCCTGTGATGTGGCCGAGCCCTGTTTCAGTGCATTCCTGGTTTTCCTTTCAGAACATCTGGATTCGCTCCCTTTTTCCAGAGGAACCTGAGGAAGTGCTGCCTTTACCCTCCTGATCCCACTGGGCTGTGCAGAAAGGATTTCAGTCTCCACTTGTTTTGTATCCCTGTCTGTAATCCTGACCCACCTCTGCTTCCTTAAATCCCATTTTGGTCACTGTGTCCATGTACTTTATTACCATTTACATTTGGATTTCGAGTGAGTTTGAAACTATGAGTAAAATATTTCAGATTTTAATTGATATTTTTATTTTTAATAAAAGGCAATTCCAGCTTCTTAATAAGGACACAATTAAAGAAAATGTGTGACCAAAATAACCTTTATTCAATGAGTTTTTGGAACCTTTTTCAAACAGATCTAAGGAAATTAAGAGGTAATATTTTTATATTCCCCAGCCCCTCTCCAGCTCTCCTGGAGCCCCTTCAGGCCCTGCAAGGGGCTCTGAGCTCTCCCTGGATCCTTCTCCTCTCCAGGTGAAAATTCCCAATTTTCCCAGCCTTTTTTCACTGCTCCATCCCTCGGATCACCCTGGTCAAACAGAACTGGCTCATGACAGGAAACTTTCCAGCTCCCATAAATCTTTGTCCTTCTTTTCCCAAATGAAATTCCACGGATGTTCAAGGTGGATCAGCTGAGCCGTCCTGCAATCCTTAGTCCTTGGATATGGATCCAAATCTTGTTCTGGATGTGGGAAATATCTCCTGGAAGAAAGGGGATAGAGAGGGAAAAATAGATTTAAAAAGGGGGAAAGGATGGATTTTGAAGGACAATGGAATTTTAATTGGATGTCAAGACTAAAATGCTGTGTTTAGTGAACACCTTATTAAAAAAGATCCCAAAGTCCTTCAGAAATGAGAGAAAGAAAAGGAATAAGAGGATAAAGTGGGATGTGAGGCAGAGAAATAAAAGTAACTTGAAATCCAGCCTGGGGCAAATCCTGGGTGTGAATTCCCAACCAGGGGATCACATTCCCAGTTCAGGGGCTGAGCTGTGCCTGTCCCAGATCCAGGGGCACCTTTTGGATCTTCCCTTGGAGCCCTGATCCTGTTCCAGGGCAGAGCATTCCCAGGATTTCAGGAGCTCAGCCCCCAGTCCTTGATCCCAGGACATTCCTGGAGTTCCTGCCTGTCCATTGTTCCCGAGCTGGGGGCTCAGATTCGGTTACAGCCCCACAGGGATGGGGCAGAGCCACAGCCAGGGCCCAAATTCCACCCCATGAAAAAGGCAGGAGAGTATTTTGGGAAGTGACATCGATGTTCCACCTGTGGCATCCCAAAAAAAGGCCCCGTGCTCCCTTTGGATCTCCCCTCTCCTTGTTCAAACACAGGAGAGCATCAACACCAAGGAAATAAAGGAAATTTGCTTTCCAAACATCCCTGTGGAAGTTTTCCCCATTCCCTTTTCCTCCTCTTCCCAATTGTATTTAGGCTTCATTTTGATGTTTTATTCCTTTTTTTTTTTCCCCCATAATTTTAAATTTCCCTTTCCCCCCCATTATCTAATTGTGATCAAAGCTGGAATTGTGGTTCCTGCTGCAACCTCAAGGGAATCCCAGGATTCCAGTCACAATAAAAAATGATGGCAAGGTGCAAATTCCTTGGATCATCACTGCAAAGAGATCCATGTTTATGGATACAGCTGGAAATTTAAATATATCTGAGAAAAAAACAGGAGGAGGACCTGGATAATTTTCCAAAGAGAATAAAAATCTGTAATTAACACAAACGATCATGAAGTCTGCAAAAATAATTCTTAATTAATTATTTTAATAATGTAATTAATCCTTTTTTCCATTCCCAGAACTCCTGAAGGATCCCATTGATTTTTTCCCAGGCTTTTGGATTTTTTACTGGAATTTTTTACATCCAAGGATCTAATTTTCCATTTAATCCTCATTTTCAATTTAATCTTCATTTTCCATTAAATCCCACATGGCTTTGTGAGGAAGAGCAGATTTTTCCTTGGATTTTGCCATTTGGTATCTTTAATAATGGTATCTTTATTACATTTTGTATAGAAAAGATATTTTGGAGTCAAATCTTGATATTTTGATCCTTCTTTTCTTGTCCCAGGGAGGAGCTGCTGTGTTGTCCTGATCCCACAAATTGGGAAGGAACGGGTGGATTGTGCTGGACAATCTCTGACCCTGCTCTGGATCCACAGCTGGGATAAATCAGCATTTTCCCCTTGAAATTTTGGAAGTGGCTGATTTAGAGCAGCTGAAGAGTTGGGCCAAAGGCAGGAGTTGGGTTTTTTTGGGAAGCTGAAATTCCTATAGGAAAACAGGATAATGTTGGGCAAGCACCCCATGGAATTTGGGGTTTGGAATTCCCATTTTTCCCTTTATTTTTGTGCCTCCCAGCAGCTTCTCAGGAGGTCACCCCCTCTCATGGTCCCACCTCATCCCTTTTTCCATGTGGATCCAACACCTTCCCTTCCCCCTTCCCTTCTTATCCTGTCTTAACCATTCTGGTGTTGAGGCAGAGATGGAAAAAATGGGAAGATCTGGCAAAAAATTGGGATAGAAATTGAGGTTTCTTCTAAATTCCCCACCTTTCTTTCTTTCTTTCTTTCTTTCTTTCTTTCTTTCTTTCTTTCTTTCTTTCTTTCTTTCTTTCTTTCTTTCTTTCATAATTTTCCTTTTATTTTTAAACTATTTTGAATTTCTCTTCCATAATTGTCTTGCAAATGCCAAAGCCTTTTGGAAAGCTTGGAATTTCTGTTTTTAGCTGGGTTCACTAAAGGGTGAGGAGCAGATGTGGTTTGGAGCTGGTTTTCCTCATCCAACATCTGTCAAGAACATCTGGGCCTGGAGAAGCCCAAAAAAATCCTCATTTTTGGGTTGCAAAGCTTCTAAAAACACTTTTAAAAAAATGTTCTCTGGGGAAGGCCTCAAGCTGTGGCCATCTCCCAATTCCAAGGGCAGAATTCCTTAGTGGGAAAAGTTGCACAACAATTTTTGGTTGGAATGGGAACATCTCTGACGCGTCAAGTTCTCATTTAAAGATGTCTGGAGATCTTCCAGGGGTGTTTTGGAAGGGAGAATTGGAATTAAAAATCCCAAATTAATTTGATTTTTTTTTTTTTTTATTTTGAACAGAAATCCCCAAACATTCCAGAGGGGGAGAAATCCAACATCTGGAAACTGCTACATTTTTGCCCCAAATAATTGAATTTTAACAGCCCACAACAATCTTCCACGGGAATTGGTCACTTCTCCCGGTTTCTTGTTTTCCTTGGAAGAAAAGGGGTTCAGATTCCCTCTCCATCTCCTTTATCTGAGGGGGAGTGTGGAAAAATTCAGAAAAAGGAGGGAAATTGGGAGATAATCTCATCCAGGTCCTTTTTCCATGGAATGTGGCTCCAGATATTTGGAGATCCCTTCCAACCTGGGCTGTTCCCTGATTCCAGCAGACATTCCAGCATTCCATTCCATGTGACAACCTTTTAGCAAGGCTCATGTGGCAGCATTCCCAAATTTCAACCATCAGGATTTTGGCTGGAATGCTTTGTTTTCACTTCAATCCTAATTCTCTGGTCCTTCAATCCAGTTGGATTTGGGTTTTGGGTTTGTTTTTGGGTTTTGTGGCAAATGTCTTGCTGAGTCCTGGAGAAACTTATCCTACCCTGAGGATCCAGGGAATTTTAGAGAATTCCCAGCTATCCCAGCTGGAGGATCCAGGGAATTTTAGAGAATTCCCAGCTGTCCCAGCTTCTCCTATGGGGCTCTGGAAAATTTTCTTGGCACAGAAAAGTTGAGGAGGAATCTCCACTCCAATTCCATTTGTAGGAAAAGGGATTTTTGGGCAGGTTTGGGTTTTTTTTGGGAGCTGCTGGAATTCCAGGGATCTTCCTGGACGAGGTGGATGAGGGATGTAGGAAAGGATTTGGCTGTTGGCAGAAGGATTTGCAGAAATATCTTGAATCCATGGAATTGATCCAAGCAGGAGTTCTGTGCCTGCAGGGATTAAAAATCCATCAGGTGCTGCCCTGGTTTGGGTGGATTTTGGATATTTAAATCAAGATGAACTTAAGAAATCTTGGAATCCTGGAATGGTTTGGTTTGGAAAGGACAATCTGACCACCCACTTCCAATCCATGGAGCCTTATCCAACCTGGACATTTCCAGGGATCCAGGCACAGCTTCTCTGGGATATCTGTGCCAGGTCCTCCCCACGTTCCCAGGGAAGAATTTGGGATTTATTCCAAATTATTTGGGATCTATTATCCCTGCCCTCCTGTTTCCTGTGAAATCCACCTGATCTGCTCAGGGATCTTGGCCATCCACAGCTCCTCACCAATGAACTCCCCAAAAATCCACGGAATTGCCCTGGGTTTAGAAGATGAATAGTCAGGAGGAAACAGAATCAAATCCCAAAAGATTAAACTGGAATTTTTATCCAGGATTTTCCAATCCAAGCAGAAGTGACTTCCCATAAAATGTCAGGATACGAGAACTTTTTGATGTTGACAGAAATGCAAAGGATCTTTCCTGAATATTCCTTACCATAAAGATATAAAAATATTACAGAGAAAATCTTGGATAATCCAGAATTTTGCCTGGAAATCTGACAGAGGTGATTTTTTCCGGGTAACCTTTCCTATTATTCCTTTTTAGTCAGAAAAAGCTGAGGGGGAAAAAAAATCTCAATCCAACCCCTTCATCCTCCCAAGTGTGGCTGATTTGTGGAATTTGGGAGAGAAGGGAAATCTGATTTGTGGGATTTGGGATAGAAGGCAAATCCATCTTCCCTGTTTTTTTTTTGGCTTTTCTTATCTGGCAGAGGTGGAGGTGACGATCCTGAGCTGCTGCAGAGATCCTGCTGGCATCTTAATGGCCTGATATTTTCCAGGGCTGTTTTCCATTTGGGAATGTGGCCTGGTGGCTTTTTAAATATGTAAGACCTGTCCCAGATCCCAAATTAATTTTCTTTCACTGGAATTTTGCTGCTCTAAATGAGCAGAATCCGAATTTCCCTGGATCTGTGCTGATCCCAGAAATGTGGATTGAGGAGTTTACAGTGAACATGGTGAAATAAATCCCTGGAATTTCTTGGGATCTGTAAAAGCTCCCCTGATTCTCCAGCCACGACTCATTCTAATGCAGGAATTAAAGAGGGAAAACTTTTGCAGGACATGAAAACAAGGAATTATTTCTGTTATTTCAAAACAAGGAATTATTTCTGTTATTTCTGATATTTTCTCCCAGTCCCTGGGAGTTTTCCAGGCCAGGTTGGAATACTCTGGTCAAATGGAAGGTGTCCATTGGCATGGGATAAATGATCTTCCAGGTCCCTTCCAACCCAAACCATTCCATGGATTCAGCAATCCCATGGTTCTGTTTCTTCCCAGGGATATCATGCAGAATTTGCAGGGATCCCTTGAGAGCAGCAGAATCACCAGAAACTTTCCTGTCCTAATTCCTGTGGGGACAGAAAATGGGAAAATGGGACAGAAAATGGGAAATTGGGAAAGAGAAACCTGCAGGAAAACATTTTCAGTGGGGCTTTGCCATCTGAAGGAAATCTGGGAAGAGGGGGGATCCAGCCAGCAGCAGAGCCAGGAAAAGCAGATTAAAGGGGTTTGGATTGTGGATATTCAGGATGACATCAAAAAGAACTCCAGGAAATTTATGATTCAGCTGCTATTTATTGGAATTCCAGCCTGGATCCCCTCACAAATACACTGTGATTTGGTGGGTGGCTGCTTTGTTCCAGATTTTTGGGAAAATAAAAATAATCCCAGGAATGTGCATGAACCCCTGTGTCAACGTGTCCTCCTGGTATAGAAAAATTACCTGGAAATGGAAAACATCCTGGAAAAACGGCATAAATCTGGGATTTATTCCCTGCATTTTGCTTTGAGGGGAAGCGTTATCCAATCCAAGTGAGTCTGGGATGAGGAAAGCTCCAAATGGTCGCTCTTATCTCAGTCCTTGGGACAGGAATTTGGCACTCGAGCCCCTAAAAAGGCCTGGAAAATCCCAGCCCTGAGGATGCACTTCCAGTGCTGCCCCTTCCCTGTGAGGCCGTGTTTTCCCTGCTCTGGGATGCATTTTCCTCCAAGCAATCCTGGTTTTTTTGGGCCCCTTCCCAGGAGAAGGGCAGCGTGTGATCCGAGACAGGAATTCTCCCTGGGCCAGCTGACACCGTGGGGATGCTTGAGCTTCCCTAAAGCTGCATCCTCAGCTCTAAATATAAACCTGGGCTTATCTTTGCATGACAAAGGCCAGGGGGGCCATCCAGGCCGGGAAAGTGAGCTGGGAATGTCACTCAGGAGGTGGGAATGTCACTTAGGAGTTGGGAATGTCACTTAGGAGTTGGAAATGTCACTTAGGGGCTGGGAATGTCACTCAGGAGTTGGGAATGTCACTCAGGAGTTGGGAATGTCACAGAGGGGCTGGGAATGTCACTTAGGGGCTGGAAATGTCACTTAGGGGCTGGGAATGTCACTCAAGGGCTGGGAATGTCACTCAGGAGCTGGGAATGTCCCCCTGGCATGGATCAAACCCATCAAAGCACCTGGATCGTGACCCAGCCTCCCCCTTGTCCCTGCACAGCAAAAATGTTTGAGCCGGCGCCAGGCTCGGCCTACACCCCCCCCCCCCCGCCACCAAAATCTCTTTTCCATGGAAGTGTTAATTGGGAACAATGCCACATCCAAGGGCAGGATCCAAGGCAGGATCCAAAATAGCCGGGGCCAGTCTTGTCCTTTTATAGCCCCATTGTGAGCGGTGGCATGTGACAGGTCGGGGAGGGACAATGTGGCACTTCCAGAGGGGATAAAACCCACCCTAGCCTGGGATTCTTCCAGCAGCAGCTCCTCTTTCCTGCCTTTCCAACCCTCTCCTTCTCTCCTTCCCAAACCAGCCATGGCTCCCAAGAAGCCCGAGCCTAAGAAGGCCGAGCCCAAGAAGGAAGAGCCCAAGCCAGCGCCTAAACCAGCAGAACCAGAGCCCAAAAAAGAAGTGGAATTTAACCCGGCTTCGGTCAAAGTAGGTGGATTGATCCGGTGGTGGTGCTGGAGCTGGTGGGTACTGGGAGTTGAGATCCTCAAAAATTAGCTGGGAATTGGGTTTGTGGTGAAAAGTAAACGTCCCATGAGGGATAAACACTGCAAGGCATGGGAGGATTTCTTTATTCTTTTGGAAAAAGGATTGTCCTTTGGGAATTGTCCTTTGGGAATTGCTCTTTCGGAAAAAGGATTGTCCTTTGGGAATTGTCCTTTGGGAAAAAGGATTATCCTTTGGGAATTGTCCTTTGGGAATTGCTCTTTAGGAAAAAGGATTGTCCTTTGGGAAAAAGGACTGTCCTTTGGGAATTGTCCTCTGGGAAAGGTCATTGCCTTTGGAAAATGAAGAGGAGCTTTGTGGGATCTCTTTTTTTGTGGGAATTTGGAGCAGACAATCCCAGAATCAGGGAATCCCAGAATCCTGGAAGGGTTTGGATTAGGATAGACCTTCAATCCCATTCCATGGGCAGGGAAAGCTTCCACTATTCCAGCTCCAAGCCCCAGTGTCCAGCCTGGCCTTGGACACTTCCAGGGATCCAGGGGCAGCCACAGCTGCTCTGGGAATCCCATGCCCCCCCCCCCCCCCCCCCCCCCCCCCG
>JAOTQP010001286.1:1254180-1267559 GCA_026413545.1 Cichladusa arquata
ATGCTCCAGAATTATCTGGGTGTCATCCTGAGCCCCGTGCTCTGGGATGGCCCTGCTGGAGCAGGGAGGTGCCACCAAGTGCCCCACTCTGCTCCCTTCCAGCCTGACCCACTCTGGGATTCTGTGTTTTCCATGCAGCTTCCCCTTCCTGCACACTGCTTGTTGGGTGATAATCCCAGTATTTTCTCCTGGCATATCTCATTTCCAGCTCCTAGAGGTGCTCCTGGAGCTCCGGGTGCTGCGTCAGTGCTCTCAAAATATCCAAGGTTTCATCCAAGATCTGGTTCTCAGATGAGCAGAGCTGCTGATGAATCCTGAGCCTTCCTGAGCTGGAAAAGCTCCCAAGGCCAACGACTTCTCCTGTTTTCCACTTTCTGATGTTAACTGAGACGGAAATACCACGGGAGAAACATTTTGACCTCTCCGATCCCATTCCCCGGTGGAACCGGAAAATGGAGAGAAGGAGGAACACAAACATCAGAGATAACAAAACTCATCCAAATTTTTCCCAAACCACAAAATTAAACACTCAGGCACTTAGCGAGGGAAAGGTTTAGACTGGATTTATCTTTATCCCAGGGAGCACGGAATGAATTTCTCTTTTTCCCCTTGCAGAATTTAAGGAAGCGTTTTCCCTTTTCGACCGGACGCCCAAGTCGGAGATGAAAATCACCTACGCCCAATGTGGAGACGTCCTGAGGGCTTTGGGGCAGAACCCAACCCAGGCTGAGGTCATGAAACTGCTTGGCAGACCCAAACCTGAAGGTTGGTGGCCTCCTCCATTTGTTTTGGGAAAGGGAACTCCCAGAATTATTCCTGGAGAAGGCGAGCTCTCCATTTTCTAAGCGTGGAGTAACTCAGGATGTGGAGCAGCTTCTGGAATCACCAGCAGAAAGGGAGGAAAAACTGGTCTGGCAGTCAAGATAATTGTCCCAAATTGAGAGGAATTAATTAATTTAACATTGGGTATCAATGTGGCTCAAAATAACAAATTTTTTGGCTTTTAAAATGTTATTTATGGAGGAATTCTCGTGTTTTTCCTAAATGTTGGATATTTCCAACACATCCAGGGAAACAAAGGGATAACCTGGATGTAAGGACATGGACTGTTCCACAAAAAGATGGGTGGGAAGACCTGTAAGGATTGCAGTGATGTCCTTCTGTATTCCATATTTCCATGTTCTTCTCTCCCTTTATCCAACATTTATCCCCACATTTCTGTGCTCATGCTGGATATCCCAAAGTTAATTCCCAGTTCTCTCAGAATCCTCCCAAGCTTCCATTTCCAGGCTCTTCTCTCCTTTCACCCAACATTTATCACCACAGATCTTCTACCCTATGGTGGATATCCTATTGTTATTCCCAAATATTCCCAAAATCTTCCATTTCCACACTCTTTTCATCCTTAACCTGGAATTCATCACCCAAACTTCCATTTCCATGCTCTTCTCTCCTTTTACCCAACATTTATCCCCACATTTCTGTGCTCATGCTGGATATCCCACGGTTAATTCCCAAATCTCCCAGAATCCTCCCAAACTTCCATTTCCAGGCTCTTCTCTCCTTTTATCCAGGATTATCCCCACATTTCCGTGCTCGTGCTGGATATCCCACGGTTAATTCCCAAATCTCCCAGAATCCTCCCAAACTTCCATTTCCAGATTCTTCTCTCCTTTTACCCAACATTTATCCCCACATTTCTGTGCTCATGCTGGATATCCCATGGTTTATACCCAACTCTCCCAGAATCCTCCACAAACTCCCGTTTCCCCCGTGTTTTCCAGAGATGAATTCCAAGATGATCGACTTTGAGACCTTCCTGCCCATGCTCCAGCACATTGCCAAGACCAAGGACACGGGGACCTACGAGGATTTCGTGGAAGGGCTGCGGGTGTTCGACAAGGAGGGGAACGGGACGGTCATGGGCGCCGAGCTCCGCCACGTCCTGGCCACGCTGGGTGAGGAAAAACTTCCCTTGGGAATTTCCATCCCTCCTTTTCTCCCTCCCTCTTTTCCCTTCGTGTTTTGTTTCTCCTGTAAATGTCTCATTCCTGCATCGCCATAAAATTATCCCAAAATTTCCGACCCCAACTATTCCCTTGGTTTGTCCCCATTTTTCGGCACTTCCATGAGGTGTTTCCATCTCTCCCTTCTCATCTCCCTCCCTCATTCCTGTTGTGTTTGATTTCTCCAATAAATATTAAATTCCCATCACCATAAATCATCCCAAAATTCCCAATCCCAGCTATTGGTTTGTCTCTGTTCTGCTTCACCAAAATAAAGCTTTACAACCCAATAGGCACCAAATATTTAAATTATCAAATTAAATCTAATTAAATCCATCACTGTTCCACAACAAAGATCCCAATTTTGACCTTGGAATCTTCTGAAACCTCAAACTCAGAGTGGAACTGACATTTCACTGAGAGATTTTTCCTCAGGACTTGGTTAAAACTGACCCACACCTTCAAGATTTGGCACTTAGACCAAGCTTATTCTTAGGAAAATGACTTGTGCCTATAATATCCTGCGGGTTTCCTTATTTTTCCTGTCTTTCTGGATTTTGGATCAAATTTACTCTCAAATTTGGATCCAGATTTGGAATTTGGATCAAGTTTGCACTCCAAAAGGAGTTTTGCCATGGTCAGCGCCTCAAATTCCCCCCTGGAGAAACCTCCCTCTCTTCTCTCTCACTCCCATTTGTGCTCTTCAGGAGCTTCCTACATTCCTAAATCCAGGATTTTGATCCAAGGATTTTGTTTTCCATGCAGGGGAGAGGCTGACTGAGGAGGAAGTGGATAAATTGATGGCTGGGCAGGAAGATGCCAATGGCTGCATCAACTATGAAGGTGGGTGGGACCCCTGAAGCTTCCTTAAAATATACTCAAGAAAGTTTAAATCCATGGAAAATCTGGAGCAAAATTTCCAAATTTTAGCCCAATTCTGGGTCTATAATTCTGATAAGCCCCATGTATGAAAGTTAATTATGTTTTCCATAGGATAACTGATTGTTCTTCCCCTCTTTTTTCCAGCTTTTGTGAAACACATCATGGCTAACTGAGCCCAGGTGAGTCTCTTCTGTCCTTCTCCTGGATTTCCACGTCCTCATTCCTTTAGGATTGACTGGAAACTTCCAAGAATAAGTTTCCCTTATAAATCCCTGCTTCCAAACTCCTAAAAAAGCAAGGAAATAGAATTGAGCTAACGAGGAGAGAGTGGAAAAAGTAGAAGGAAAAGAGATAAGAAGGAATCAGGAATGTTTACACCACTGTGAGTACAATTAGTGGTTTTCTATAAACCCAGCTCCCACCATCTCCTGACAATGGATTGGTTTTCCAGGAAAAGGTCGGAGCTTTGTCTGAGACATCCAAACCACGGCACCACTGAGGGCATCTCAAAGGAGCTAGGCTTTGTTTCCAGCATTTCCTGGGCTGGGTTTATCCCAGTTTTACTGGAAAAGGTGCCCCTGCCTTTGTCTGGCATTCCCTGGGTTTTCTCCCTGCTCAGCTCTTGGGGAAGGAGCTGACCAATCCATCTCTGCTGATATCCTGGGAAAAGCTGCACTCAGGTTTGGGCTGGATGTTTTGGGTTTCCTTTGTTTGTTTTTAGGCTTTTCCCTTGGCTCTGGTTTATTTTTAAGCCTGGCTTTGGCTTGGTTTTGGAGCTGACCTGGCTGTGCTGTGGTGACTTTTGATTCTGGGTTAAGTAAGAGTCACATCCAGGTTTTTCGGGAATTTTGTTCCAAGATATAACTTAACAAAATATAAACAAGCTAAAAAATAACCAGATTTGGTTTGGGTTTTTTTTTCCCCTTTATTTCTATTGTTTTCCTATTAGAATCCATTTTTTTCCTTTAAGACATTTACATTTGAACTTGGACTTTTCCAACTGGTTCCCAGTTTTTGAGAGCAGAGATCAGGAGCCTTGGTGTAATCCCAATCCATAGTCCCAGCCTGTTGTTTAGGGATGTTTTCAATCCTTAATCCAAACCCACTGCCACGGGAAATTCCCATTCCAACGGGAACCAACATCAGCCACCACAGAAGACAAGTGAGCATGGAAATCTGGGAAGCTGGAAAACTGGAACAGGACTGGGAAGCAATTTTGCTTCTGATGGGTTTGGAAAGGGAGCTTGTGATTCCCAGGAAATGAACATTCCTGGGATTTGCCAATGAGCCTCGCTGGTGTCATCCAGTGGTGGATGTTCTGCCTGGCTGTGGGGCTGTTGGAATGTTTAGGGAAGGACAAATGGAATGTCCACCCTGGAAGGAGTGAAGGTTCTTTATCCCAGGATCTGAACTCGGTGGGAATCTGGAGCTGAGCCCAAAATTCAGGAATGCTCCGTCCCTTGGCCATTCCCATGGGATGGAAAGAAGATAAAGCTGCATCTTGTATCAGGATGAAACAGATTCCTTTCTCCAGATTTCCTTTTCTCCGGGTTTCCTGAGGGAATTGGGACTATTCTGTATGGAATTTTCTTACCTGGATTGGCTCCAGGTGTTAGGGATTGCTTCCCACGTTTTCTCCATCACTGAGCACGGGGATTGTGGGATTGGGATGATTCTGTGTTTTGACAGCTCTCATTGTTGATAAGATGAGGGTGATTCCTGGTGGAATTGTTTGCTCCTTCATTTTTCCTCTAATTCTTAAAAATATCTTTATCTTTCAGGACAAGATAAGCACCGAGAATTCCTTAGATTTCCATGTGCTGGAATTTCTCCATGTTTTCCAGCCCGGATTCCCATTCCAGAGCTCCAAACTGTGTCTAAATCCCTAAAGATATTTGGATATTTTTGTTTAATTTGCCTTGCTCCTCCATGGGAAGTGTGAATCCTGTGGAGATCCAATGGAAGAAACTGGAATGTGAACTATGAATCCCTGGGAATTTCTTTAGGATGAAGGATAGAAACAGAAATGCAAAATTGAGGAAAAGGGAGGAATTCTTTTCGTGAATAAATTGATCAAAAAAATGATTGATCCCCTTTTCCATCCCAAATTCCACATTTTTCCCATTTTTATGGGACACCAGTATAAATCCCAGGAATATCCTTCATCCTTAGGGAACAGCTGTGGAATTCCCAGAAAGTAGCAACAAACAAAACCTTGCTGATGATTTTTTCTCTGCTTTGGATGACGGAAAATTAAGGATATAAAAGAAAAAAAATCCCAAATTAAAGCAAAATTTGCTGAAATCCATCTTCTCTCCATGAGGATTCCTTCCCATTCCAATAATTTCCCTAGGAAACAAGGAAAAGTCTTCCCCAAAGGAAAATTGGAAGTTGTTCTAATAAACACATCCTGGTCCTGGAATTTTTGCAGTAAAAAAATGGGATTTTCCACATATTTGTTTCCTCATTGTTTCTATGTCCGTGTGAGGGAAGGGGAAAAGGGAAAGAAATCCTGAGGAAAACCTCAGCAGAGGCCAAGGAAAGTTGAGGAGCGTGGAAAATCACATGGATTAAGAGAGCTCCTTTTCTGGGGAATAATAATATTGACAAAGTAAGGAAAAAAAATAAATCCTCTGGGGCTGGAAAAAGGAGAGGCCAGGAGCTGGTAGAGCTTTTTAGGGAATGTCAAAGAAGCTGGAGATGCAAGAGTCCAGGAGCAGAAGGAGTTTTTAAAACAGGAAAATTCCGAGTTTAATGGAGGAAAGATCAGTGGAATATCGGAATTCTGGGATACAAATGGGTGGGAATGGCTGAGCAGGTCAGGTCATTCCCACAGAGGACTGAAAAGAGAATGCAAACGCAAATTCCATGGATACACAAACTGTCCCAGGATGTGCCAGGGAATAACCAGAAGGGAAAATCAGCAGGGAGAGCAAATAGAATACATCAGAATAAATAAAGAATAATTTTCTTTCCCCTTCCCTTCCCTTCCCTTCCCTTCCCTTCCCTTCCCTCCCTTGAGAAGCTGTTTTTAATTAATTAATTAATCCATCTGCATCTCCCTGAAATGAAACATTTTAACTTTCCAACAACTTTCCTCTGACAGCAGAACTTTTATTACTTTATTTTTTTTTTAATTATTGCCAAAATTGCCTCTGATTTTAAACCTGAACTTCCTCCTAAAGACTCTGCATGTTTTTTCCCCAGATCTGATCCCACAATTAATTTTTCTCAGTGGACTTACTCAATTTACCAGTTTTATTTTTTTTTTTTTTTTACTCAAGGATTAATCACCCCTTAGAATCCGTGTTTTTCCCTCCACTATGGATAAAACAACTCCAAACAACTTCTTCAGAAATCAGCAATTTGAGCTGAATTTCCAGTTTTATTTGCCACAGAAAATCCTGGAATTCCCTGAAGTTCCTTACACAGCTCTGTCCATCCCTCCTTCTTTAAAGCAAAGAACTTGCCTGTATTCCCTAAAATCCCACCTATCCCAGGAGCTGCTCTGGGATAACGGGGCGCTGGAATTTTCCAAGGAGCTGGATTGTGGAGCAGAGACCTCCAGGCTGATTTTTCCTCCATTCCCTTCCCTCCTACTGACTCCAGCAAGCCCCAATTCCCTGGAGGAGCCTCAATTCCTACACAGATAACCCATAAATTACCAAAACCTCGGGAAGATGGGAAGTGTCTGGAGCCAGGAGCAGCACAGCCAAGGAAAACAGCTCCCCAAAAACCCCAAACCTGCTTTTCCAGCATGTCCCCAGTGCCAGCAGCACGGCCAGCAGGGAATTGTTGCCAGAGGGGAACGTGCTCAGCCCATCCCAACTTTCCCTGGATAAACACAGGACAGATCCTTTTCCCTGTGGCTTCCCACAAATCCCCCCAGGAGCAAAAGGAACAGCAAACAACAGGGCTAAAAAAGGAAAGGCCCGTGGGGATGTGGTCAGATGAGCACGGAGTGTCCCCAAGGCTGGATAAATATTCCAAACTTGGAGGGAATTTTTGCAGTCCCATTTTACCTCTGGGCTTCTTTTTAACCAATAAATTCCCCAAAAAACCCCTCTGGAAGCCCCTCCTGGGCAGGGCTCCAGTGGGATGAACACAGACAGGAATTCCTGGTTTAGTTTTTAGCTCCTCTGGACAATTCCTGGTTTCCCAAATAAATGTCCAGGTGTGACAGTGCCAGCCACAGTATCCCAAAAATCCCTGCCAGGTTCAGCTCCCACTTTTTCCACTTTTAGAACCTCATGGTCCTGTCTCCATATCCATGGATTCCAAGCATCAGGTGCAGCTCCCGGGCTGGAGGAGCCCCGAGGTTTCCAAGGATCCATTTCCATGTTGGATTCCATCTCCCACCCACCCTTGATGAGCCAGAGATTCCCAGTTTGGCTTGGAAAGGAGCTTGAAGCTCATGGAATTCCAGCATGTGAGGGATACCTGCCACAGTCCCAGGTTGTTCCCAGCCCACCCTGGGCACTTCCAGGGATAAGGGTTGAGCTCCAATCTGGGAATGACACCAGGACAATAAAAACCGAGTTGGAATCTGCAAACTGAGTCCTGCACAACTCAGTCAATCCTTCCTGGATTAACAATTCCCAGAAATCCTTCAGCATCCTGCACAAGATCCTTTTCCACTCCACCTCCCTGAATCTGGAACAATTCCCAGCACAAATCCCACGGCACTGCCAGAACCCCCAGTGCAGTGGCTCAGGTGAATTTTTTTTTGGGATCCTGCATTTCCTTCCCATGGATCAGCTGCAGAATGGAACTGGAAATTGCAATTATCCAAATGTGGATATCTGCAAGCCCATTTGTGTGCTGAGGATTCTTTTCCTGCATCATTTGGATCCCCCCAAGGTAAATTTAGAGCCTGAGCTGCATCCCCCAAATCCAGCTCCCGTTTTTAGGGATTCAATGGAACCACCTCGATTCCCCCTTCACAGCTGAGGGAGTTTTATGTTCTCTCCCAGTGTTTTTTCCACATTTCCCTCCTCCTATTTATTTTCCTAGTGGAAAAACACTCTCCAAGTGCCCTGAGAGTAAAAACCATCAATTTAAACCCCCTCATTACCAAGAGTGGAACTCCACAGCCCAGCTGGAGAGGAGAAAAAAGGGATTTTTGAATTCCTTGTTTTTGAAATTCCAGGTTGATCCAGCTCACAAGTTGCTCCATCCTTAACGGGTCGTTAAAAGCAATGTTCAAAACCAAAGGACATCCTCCCATCAGGAAGGTTAATGGAGCAGAACGCTCAGCTCCGAGTTTTCCTCTGTCTGCTCCGGGAATGTTTGTTTGGAGAAGCTTTTAATGGAGAACAGGTGCTGGAGGCAGAAATTCGGGAATCAATGGGGCGGAAAAAGGGCCAAAAGCAGAGCAGGGAGAGAGAGTGAGCAGGTTGCAAACAATAATCCCGGGGAATATTAATGACAACGCTTGGATTTGAGGGAGAAATTGTGTTTTTGTGATTTCCTGAGGGTCTGAACCTCCTGGGATTAGGCTGGGATTGGGCATGAGCATCATTCCCTGGAATCAATGTGGGATTTTTCCTTCCAAACAGCTCAAAAAATGAAAATGTTCTTTCCAAAGGGAGTATTGCAGTGTTTTGTATTCATATCCTTGTTTCTCCTTCTGGTCTCAAGAACAAATGGAATTTTCTTTCCCAGTTTTTTTTCTTCTTTCCCCATTTGTTTCTCCTCCAGTGCCAGCCAAAGAAATTGGTGGCAGGAAAGCTGGAAAAAGGCAAAAGGAGGAATATTTTTTAAATCTATTATTAAATTAATTGGAACTGATAGGGAGACATCAGGAATGATTAAGGAATTATGAAATTATTCTGGGAAAATCATCCATAGGATGAAATTGTGGGTAGAGCTGGAGGAAGACCAAGGACAGCAAATCAAAAAGCTGCAGGTTTTGGCCCAAAAAATCCCTCCTTGTTACAAAAGCATCACCAAGGGATGGATCCTGCCTGGATCCAGAGGATCCAGACAGGTTTATTCCAGGAATTTGAAAAGCAAAGATCAGAGCACTTCTTGGAATATGTTTTTTTCCAAGTCATTGACAGTCTGCAAAAAAAATTTGGGATGGTGAGAGGGCAGGGGAGAGAGATTTTGGCAAAGCAAAGCCTTGTGGATTATCTGGGAACTCTTTGGAACTTGGCTCTTTCCTGGAATATTATTAAGGATCAAATTATTTGGCATTTAAACCAAAAAAACAAAGACAAGAATTAGAAATTATTTTCATTTTCCAGAATTTTTGCCTTTTCCACTCAGAGGAAAGAAGGTTTGGGATGCACATTCTGCCTTATCCCAGAAAACATTATTTTTTGGGGGAGGAATAAAAAACTCCTCGGTATTAATTCCCTGCTCCAACCCTAAACCTTGGGAGTGACACCGATTTTCCAAGGAGGAAGGAGGAGCTCGGAGCAGAGGCTCTGGCACAGCCTCACAAATCCCAGCCTGGGAAACAACCACAGCTCATTCCCTGAGCTCATCCCAAATTTTGAGTGTCCGTGGATGACGTCGGCTCCGTGTGCTCGGATCCAGTTTGGCTCCAGGAGCTGCCGTGGCCCAGCAGCACCTTGGCTCCTTTGGGAATTTTCACACTTCCATGCACTTAACCTTTGCATTGCAACACTTGGCCCCAACTCCTTTTTTTATCCCTTTTATTTTTTTTTTTTTTCTTTTTTTAAGGATTTTCCTCATTGAAGAAAAAAAAACGCAACGTCAGAAAGCTGCCAGGAAAAGGATTGGAAAAAAAAAATAAAATTAATATAAAATCGTGCTTGGGATGAGTTGTTGGCATTCCTGGGAACTCCAGAGGTTCCAGATGTTTCTGGAACAGATGTTTCCCAACAGAAAACACCAGGACGTCCAAAACTCAGGAAAACAGGGGGAGAGTGCAGGAATGAGGAAAGAGGAGTAGGAGAAGCAATTCCCCATGGGAAGGTTTCCAGCTTGGCTCTGGAATTGTGCTGAAGGTTGTGATGGCTCTCCTTGGATCCCTCATCCCTGGAAGTGCCCAAGGCCAGGCTGGAAGGGGTTTGGAGCAACCTGGGATAGTGGGAGGTGTCCCTGCCCGTGGGGGTGGAATGAACAGATCCTGATTATTTGAGGGATTGAGAACTGAGGGGAACGGGAGCTGTTAATTGGAATTAGAATGGGATACTCAGCATGAGGATTTACACAAGAGAGGCAGAATTAGGGAAAGGCAAATCCCAAATAATTCCAGCCTGGGATAGTGGGAGGTGTCCCTGCCATGGCAGGGGTGGAATGAGATGATCCCTAAGATCCCCTCAATCCAGCACATTCCAGAATTCCCTGCCCCAGACTCAGGACAACTCATTTATCTCCAGGGATCACAAGGAGCTGTGTCATTTTCCAGCCACATCCCTCCCTCATGTGCTGCCACCACAATTCCAGGCACAATTCCCTGCTCTCCCAGCTGATGCTGCAATTCCAGGTGCAATTCCCAGCTGACACCACTATTCCAGGTGCAATTCCCTTTCTCCCCCAGCCAAAGCCACAATTCCAGGCGCAATTCCCTGCTCTCCCTGCTACCACTGCAATTCCAGGTGCAATTCCCAGCTGACACCACTATTCCAGATGCAATTCACTGCATTTCTGAGCTGACACTGACATGCACAATTCCTTGCTCTCCCAGCTGACACCACAATTCAATTCCAGGTGCAATTCCCTGCTCTCCCAGCTGGTTTTTCCTTCCCTCAGTCATCAGACTCAGCTAAAAATTCCTACAGGGATCAGCCAAAGTAAAATGGTCTTGAACCACCCCTGGATGCCAAAGGAGCAGTTTTGGTTCAATCTCTCTTTTTTTTTCCCCCTATTTTTCCACCCCTCGAATTGACAGCAATGGATTTTCCAACCATTCCCACTAATTTCCATTTCCTGGATGATCCTTAGAAGTTATTCCTGCTTCCAGAAAAACAGAGTGGAGATAATTGTCCCTCTTCCCTCCCTTTATTCCCAAAACACACACACACAACTGGAGGTTTGCTTTGGGCTTGCTGTTTTTTCCTAACAAAAATGTTCAGAATGGACTTTTCCATTATTCCTGGTGGCATCAACATCAGGAAATCAGAGCAGAAATGAAGAATCCATAGAGAGAAGCTTGGAATGTGGAGAGGAAAATATTCCCAGCACTTGCTTTGTGCAGCTCCAACAGCAGCACCAAGGGTGGAGGTGGTGACATCAAAACCCTTTGGAAGTGGGTCCTGGGATTTGAGCTCCCTGCAGGTAAAATCCCATCTCTTCTGGGAATCCTGGAATGGTTTGGGTGGGAAGGGACCTTGGAAAAACATCCAGTCCCTGAACATGGGCAGGGACAATTTCCACTGTCCCAGGCTGCTCCAAGCCCCATCCAACCCAGCCTTGGACACTTACAGAGATCCAGACACAGCTTCTCTGGGAATTCCATCCCAGCCCCTCCCCACTCTCCCAGGGCAGCATTTCTTCCAAATATCCCATCTAAATTCCCCCTCCTTCTGTTTAAATCCATTCCTGTTCTTCTCTCCTTTTCTTCCCATATAAAAAACTCTCCCTCTCCTTAAATCCTGGAATTTGGAATGTTTTCCATCTCCCAAACCCTCCCTTCCTGCAGTGACTGTTGGGAACCTGTGGAAAATACAGGAATGTCAGAATGTCCCTAAACTGGGAGTCTGGGACCAGCAGCTTCTGGTACCAATGGAGAGCATCAGTGGATCCCTAAAAAAACCCCTTTGGGAATGCTGAGGGGGACAGGGATAAACCTGAATTCTTCCTTCCTGAGCTGGCCAGAACAAGAACTGGCTGCCCTGGATCCCTTTAATCTGTCCTATCTCCTGTTCTTGGCTGCAGCACAGGCTTAAAATAATCCCCAAATTGACTTCCTGAGCGCCATAAAAATGTCATTCCCAAAGCATGATGGAAAAGCACCAAAGTTATTTATTCCTCACAAATATTCCTGCAATTTTCTCATTTCTGGGCTGAGGGAGAAGTTTCAACCAGGAGAAAAATGATGGAGAATTAAAAATTTAATACCTGAAGGTTTAAAGCTGGGTGGAATATTCCAAACATTCCCTGGGGTGCTAAAAACACTTTGGGATGTGGGATTTGTTTAAAAAAAAAAAAAAAACAAAAGGATCATGGAATATTCCAGCCTCAGGACTCTGCCACTTAAAACCACTTTTTCGAAATCCAGGAGAAGTCTCATCCAAAATGTGCTGCCAAAAAGAAAATTCTTGATTGATCTTAAATGGTCTCTGGGGTCAAATTTTGGTTCCTACAGAAAGAGTGATTTAAATTATTTTGTTTACATCAGATAGGAATGAGATCCCACAATTTCCAGGGAATAAAGCTCCCCCACACAGGAGGAAAAAAAAATCTCATTTCTGTCCTGCCTAGGAAATATTTTAAGGAACATAATTAAATAAATGAAATAGAATATTTCAGTAAATATTTGAAGTAAATATTTGAATGGGTAGAAAGAATTAATTAAATAAATAGCAAATACTTGAATGGATAGAAATAATGAATTAAATCTAAATAAAGAAATATTAAATATTTTAATGAATAGAAATAATTAACTTGAATGAAAGAAATATCAATTATTTTAATGAACATCACCTAATCAGGCAAATTTCCAGCTTGGAGCAGTTTTAAGTAGCCTTGGCTCAGAGAGAGGGAAGAATTCCTTACCCTGGTGAGAAATGATGGAAAAGGAGAGGAAACTTCCCAGGGGTTGAGACACTTCCAAACATGGGATCTGTGTTTGGGAGCTGCCAGGAAATTCCTGTTTTCCCTCTAAAAATCTGGGAAGTTGGGTTTTCCAGGAAAGCCAGGCTGGTGCCACAGCTCCTGACTAGTGGCTGGGATTTATCCAAAGTTTTGGGATGGGAAAGCCTCCACAGGAGGGGAGTTCTGGGAGCTTCTCCTGTGGTAATTCAGTCAGGAAGAGGGAGCAGGGCTGTATTCCCACATCTGGATTTTCAGCTGGAATCACAGCCTGGTGCACTGAGGATCCATGGATTGGGAAAAACTCCACTTTGGGATATCCAGGCAGCCTTGAATCCCAGGTGGATTGGTTTGGAAGGGATCTGAAGGATCATCCCATTTCCACCCCAGCCACAGGCAGGGACACCTCCCACTGCCCCAGCCTGCTCCAAGCTCCAACATTTGGCCACTTCCAGGGATGGGCCATTGGCACATTTTGGGGGAATAACCCCTGGAGTGGGATTGGTTGCCAACTTCCCATTTTTTCTGCTGCTCCTCTGGGTGAGGGAGGAGAATAAAATAGGAATATCCATCCCAAACATACCTGGGCACCTCCTGCTGCAACAGACACTCACCTGAGGGGGTGTGTGTCTTGGGTTGCAGTACAGGATGTGGCCAGCAATGTGTATTCTGTCCCCATCTGTTGCACCTGGGTGGGGCAGTGACCCTGATCTCCTGGCACATATTATCTGCTAATGGGCCATCTTTAAACCAGCTGGGGCAATC
>JAOTQP010001286.1:1278073-1290653 GCA_026413545.1 Cichladusa arquata
AACAACTGCTTGATCAAATTGCTGGCCAAGTGACCACTTGGAAAAAAAAAAAAATTGTGTTTGTGGGAGAGCTCACACTTCCTTCCCTTTGTAGCAATATCACCAAAATGATCTAAAATCTACCTGCGCCTACAGAGGCTGTACTGAATTTTTTGGGGGTTTTTTTTTGCCAGGTAACTTCATCATGGGAACGACTCCAAGTGTGTGTGCACAGAGGGATGTGCTGGTTGTTCCTGGGCTGAGTGACAGCTCTCACACCCTTTTGTTTCCTTACACACAGAACCAACCTTCCCAGAGCACAGACACCAAAGCAACCCCTCCTGACTTTGCTTTACCCTCCCAGGGCTCATTTGTGAATTGCTTTCTCAATATTCATGGAAAGTCATCACTGTCCCAGCACTAACAGGAGCAAACCACAGCAGAGAGTTTGTTCTGAGCCTCGGGCACTTTGCTGCTCCACATTTAGCCTTTGCTGACCCTCTTGTCCACACTCCTAATTCGTGTCTGCCAGGAATCCTCCCCCAACCTCTGCTGCATTAAATGCACCTTCCAGCCTTGTGGCACCTTTAAGTAGCCCAGCTTTGCCTTCCCTCCTTTAAATGGCATTTTCCCTTTGTTTCTCATAAAAATCTGTCATATCCTGCTGCTCCATTCATTGACTGAAGTGCCTTAAAAACACACCAGACCCTCTGACACTTTGTTTTTCTTTCTGTATTTCTGCTTTAACATGGGGTGACCAGACCTGGCAGAGATCTGAGTAGAGATGTGACCAGGGGAGATCTGTCCTTCTGTTTCTCTCTATATAGACAACCCCTCTGAAATCTCTCCTCTTTTTTGAAGATAACTGATTTTTTTGCCCTATTTCATTGTTTCCTTAAACCAGGGGCAATCACTTCTGCGGGATTTTGGACCAGGGATGAAGGAGATGCTGAGCAGGGCCAGGTGATCCCATTCCAGCTGGGATTTCCAGCCCCAGTTGGATCCTGTCCTGGTGTGCCCTGGGCAGGAGCAGCACAGCCTGGGGGACACACAGATGACCCAGCTTTGCCTTTAGTCACCAGGTTTGTACAGGGAAAAACATTTCACACAATTTAGTTGGTGTTTTCCTCTGACTTTTTAATGAGGCTTTAGGGCAGATTAAATAATAACTTTGAAATTACTTAGGATCAAAGTCTTATTTTTCAGTTGACAGAGATGGGGAAAGTATAATTTTACTCAGAAAATCTGTTTTGATTCTAGGGTTATGAGGGCACTTTAGAAAATTTTGCTGTTATTCTTTTCAGTGCACTCTTTGTTCCTGCAGTGAAAACCACATTTTATTCTCTGCTGTATGCATTAGAAAAGTTTAATTGCTTCAGATAAGTGTAAATTTAAATTCTCTCACTGATTTGTATAATAGTATTTGGTCTATCAGTTCTTTGGAGTTGCTTTCATTTGCCTGTTCAAAATGCCTGACTGATTGAACATGTTTTTGTTAATTAAGAAGAACATAATTCTCCAAGTTAAATCCCCTTTCTGTGGACACACAGCAGTGTTCTTGCTTTTAATTCCCTCAGATATTTCTGCCAGTAGAATACTGTGCAGGAACTGGAGGCAGATTTATTAATTGTTCTTTGATAGAGCCAAGTGAGGCTTTGTGGAAATGTTTTATTGTCGATTTGTCTCTCACTTTCAGAAGAGACCTGGAGGGGCTGGAGGGTGTCCAGGGAAATGAAGGGAGCTGGGGGGGGTCTGGCCTGTTTGCTCCATGCAAAGGAGGGAACTGGGACAGAAATCCCTGAATTTCCCAGCCAGGAGAGCTGGCTGTCCAGTCCTGAGGGTGACACCAGGGGCTGTGGGCTCTGCCCTCTGCACCCAGCTTTGCTTCCAGAGCATCTTCACTCCCAGAGTCCCTGAGAAGAGCAGCTCTGCTCCTGCATCTTTTGTTACCCTGCATTGCTTTCAGTGAAAAAACCCCACAAAACCCCCAAACCACCAGCCCACCTCCCTCCATCTGCCAAAGCATTCCCAGTGCTCCTACAGAAGTTCAGCTTCACTTTTAAAGTGCCTTGTCCAAGTTGTTCCCCCTACTCTCAGAGGTCTAAAATGAATGTTCAAAGGGCACAGCAATGGCTGGGAAAAATGAGCTTATTTAGGCAGTGGGAACGTCTGTCCTGTGCTAACAGCAGTGAAAAGCCACAGATAAGGCTGAAAGCCTCAATGTTAATTAGACAGGAATTTCCTTAATTTGTCAGTCTGTTTTAAAAGTTGTAAATCCAAGAAGCAACAGATGGCTGAGGAAAAATGAGAACAGATTAGGACCTACATCCTCTCTGTAATGCCAGGTATTATGGAAAATATTTCTGAACACAGGACTTAAGCACTTTGATTGTTTGAGCTGCTGGGCTCTTTATCTGCTGTGGGTGCTGGAGGCTCTGGGGCACACACACCAGCCCTAAATGGATGTGTAATCCCATAACCATTCCCTGCTCTGCAAAGCTCTTAAGCGTGTCCTGCAGTCCCACAGAGATCAGGGGCTTGGAACACATGTTCAAAGTGAAAGCACATGGTGAAGTGAAGTGCTGGTGAAATTGCTGTGTATCCCCCACAGGGTGCATTTATTCCTGCTAAACCTCTGAGCTTTGTGTCCCTAAGCCAGCCAGAGAGAAGGAATAAAATGTTTGTAAAGGTGATGTCAAATATGCAGTCTCTACTCTGAGATAAACAGCACCATCCCCTAAAATAAGCTCTGCTCATTTGCTTGTGCTGCTTTAGTGATTCCTCAATTTCTATAATTTTTCTTATCACTCCATGAATTATGCCTTTGCAGAAACTTAAAGGCCAATTCAGAAAGATAAAAAGCAACTGTTGGGGTCAGCGAGGAAATCTGTGAAGTTTTGAGAACAGTTTCTGGGGCTTGCCAAATTTCCCACATTTGAAAAAGATGGAGAAGGAATTTGAAGAAGTTCTTATCACTTCTGCAATCAGAGTCCCTAATGCTGGCAGGTTTTTTTTGACGAGTTCTCATACTCTACTGAGACAGGGAAACACATGGTGTGTTCTTTAGTTGGTGGGAAGAATGCCTTTCTCTGGCACTCAGAAATAAATGTGAATACGATGAGAGCATATTACAGATTGCCAGTATCAGTGAGGAGCTGATAATGATCTTCACTGCCTGAAATAATAAAAATTAAACATATAAAAAAGGGACAAGCCCTGCACTTTATCGTATGAACAGAAGTCCTCTGAGATATTTGTGTGCCATGGAGAGAAGCTTTGGAATCAAAATTTTGAAAAAGCAAAAAAACTACTGTGGGGAACACAGGTAGATTTGAGTGGAGAAATATTTTGGGGATTTTTGTGAACCCTCCTTGCAGTGAAGTGCTTTACTCAGCCAGTGGCCCCAGCAGGCTTATCCTGCAGGAGCACAGGGGCTGCAGGAGGGTCCTGGTGGATCACAGAATTTTGGGGTGGCCTCAGTGGGAAGGGACCTTAAAGCTCCTCTGGTGTCCTCTGCAGGTCCTAGCCAGGGGTGCACTAGTAAATAAAGTAGTAAATAGCACTGAAGAAGGCATCTCTAGGTTTCAGTGAGACTTCCACTGAAGGGAGGAGAGAGGGAAAGTCAGAACCTCAAAGTCTAAAATCCCAAATCAAACAGGATGCTCTTTTAAAGACAACCCAGTTTGGTTGTAATGGTCTCAGAAACCTTAATGATGGAAATATTACGAATGTATGGCTGTGTATTAATGCTTGGCTGGAAGGTTCCAGCAAGGTTTGTTGTGGGAGGCTGTTCTTTATGGGGACTGAGCCTACAGCCAGGGAACACAGGGAGAACATCCAGGCTCCTGTGGGATCAAGCAGGGCTCATATTTTGTCTTTTCCGCCTGCTCCGCCACACCCCAGCCTGGGCTGGGACTGGAAAGGAAACTTCTGGAATCCACCAGGAAAACCATTCTTGTGGGATTGCCACCCCAGCCAAAAGCAGGAGGATTTGGAAATCTTGCCAAGGAGGAAGAGGCAGCAGACTGCTCAGGAGGGTTTGCCAGCCTGGGTTCCAGGCCAGGGGGTTTGGAGCAGCATCTGGATGTTTCAGGGGTTATCCAGAGCAGGAGCCCTCCCTCCCTGCTCACAGAGGAGCTCAGCCCCCAGAGCTGGGCTGGCCCTGAGAGTGTTCCTGGCTTGGGAAGCTCAGCAGCAGCTCCAGCCTTCCCAGAGCAGTGACTTATCTCCCATGGCCACAGGAGCTGCTGTGCTCCTGTCCAGCCCACCACAAACTGCAGGTTCAAAAGGCTTCTCCCTGAAAACAGAGGAAAACAACCCACCAAAAAGCTGTTCCTGGCATTTTTCCTAGAAATGTCTCAATCTCTCGTCCTTTCCAAAGGCCATTCAAAGCCAAGCAGCTCCTGTCCTTCTCCAGCTCTTAGTGGGATGTGAATTATCATCCAGCCTAGGTGGAGGTGTGGCAGCAGAAGATGTGATCCCACATGCTTACAGGACATTGTAAGAAGCCATGAGCTCAAATCCAGTAGGAATTTTTAAATTATTGCTGTAATGTCAAAGCAGAAGGAATAAACCTGTTTAATAAATGTAAATAAATACACCCATTTATCCCTCCTTTTACCATCTGGATGGGATCATTCTTTGGTAGTCCCAACACAGGCTAATTACATTCATTTTTTTTGCATGTTTTGGGTCCACTGCCAGTCATTATAAAGAGACACTGAGTGCTTGGTTCATTGCCTTCATCTCCTGCTGCACACTTGAGTAAAACAGTTGTAGTGCTGCCAGCTGGAGTTAGAGAAAACCTATTGAAATTTAATAAGATTATAAAATAGTCTACTTTTATCCATGTTTACTAATATGTAGGTGGTTTTTTTCCCTCTTTAACAACAGTCCAGGAGAACTATGCTGTTGTTGGAAAGAAAATATGGAGTGTATGGACAGAGAGCCCAGCAGAGAGCCCCTGCCTGCTGACAGGAGCTCATGGGCTGGTTCTGAGGGGGAAAATGGCTAAATGAATCATCCCAGTCTGTCCCAGGGCTACTGTCATGACAAAATTAACATAAGGAAAGAAATGCACTTGTGAGAGGAGGCTCAATTCTCCACATAGACCTGATTTGTCCCTTTTGAAATCACCAAATGAATTGCTAAGGCTGAGCCATGGGGAATTTTTCTGAAAACTCTGCTGCAATCAGGAGAGTGACAGGGAAGCTGAGCTTGGTGGTCTCCCAGAGGGGTTCAGACATCCTGCACTGGAGGGGTGACACCCTCAGAACCCAAGACAAGGCCCCTAAGGAGGTACCTGGTTTCCTCTTCATTAATAAGTATATGTTGAAAGCCACTGAGATGTTCTTGTTGGATTTTGGGAATTCCAAGAAGCTTAGTGGAGGTTTGCTTGACTTCAGCATGAGAACTGGAGCAGCCTGAAGACTTGGCCTGGAAATGTTCTCTGTGTTTGTGACTCAGAAATGGGAAGAAAGTGTTTATGGCTTCATTTCCATTTAATGTTGCATCGTGGTCCTTGCATGCTCCATGGGCCTTGGCTTCAGAGTGGAGCACCTATGGGTTCTTCAGCAGGCTCTGCTGTCCAGATAAAAATGTGCATTTCAGGAGCAAAGCAAACATGTGATGCAGCACGGCGAGTTCAAAGGCAGGAGGAGTTTTTGGGAGCAGCTGCAGGTTGTCTCTGGTAATCAGGAGCAGAACTTGACACAACAGGTTCACACAGAGTGATTGGCTACAGAAATTTAATGTCTGCTTTTAATAACAACAGCAAGTAGCAGAGGTGACAAAGTATTTTTAATGACATCATTTGCCCAGCTGTTTTACACATCTGTAACGTGCACCGTCGCTCCCATTCTGTAACACTTCATCCCTGCTCTGCCACACCTTTGGGATGAGGGATAGGGTTACCTGGCTGCATGGAGCAGCCTGGGAAACGTTTGTGTTTGTGGGTAGCTCTCAGCACTGCTGTGTGAAAGCCCTGGCTGCAGAGCACTGTGTTAGGTGGGGGTTTTTTAACGTGCTAATTACTTCACTGTGAATTTGGCACTGAGGCACAGGGCCCCGTGCTCTGGGCCAAGCTTACAGCTAGGAATGAAACATTTGCAGCAGCTGCAAAAATGTTTTTACTTATTTAGAGCATGCTAATGTTTTATAGCCATGAATAATGACAAGCCAATAAATCATTCATTAATTTGTAATGCTTCCCCTCAGATGCGATGTCTGAGGCAGAAGAGGAGGAGTTTGGGGGCTGCTCTGTGTTCAGAGAGGGGGACAGGAACTGAATGCTGATAGAGAATCTGTTCCAGCTCTAGTTAAATCCAGTGGGATTCCCTTTTGAGCTTCTTTCTCTCCACTGTAAGGATGGAGAGACAATTCACAAGAGCTTGCAGTGATGGGAAAGGGAGGATGGTTCAAATTGAAAGACAATGGGTTTAGATCAGTGATTAGAAAAAAATTCTCCCCTGGGAGGGTAGACAGGGCTGGCACAGGGTGCCCAGAGCAGCTGTGGCTGCCCCTGGATCCCTGGCAGTGCCCAAGGCCAGGCTGGACATTGGGCTTGGAGCAGCCTGGGACAGTGGGTGGGGTGGAATTGGATGGGCTTTCCACTGAAGGTCCTTTCCAGGATTCTATGGAGATAAGAAGGTCTCTCAAACGGGCCTCTGGCTCTGGAACTGATGTTTTGTTCATTTTCTGTGCTTTGATCACATCCAACAATTCCAAGATTGCTGGAAAGTCCCACTCCTGATGCAGCTGTTCCTCTGAAACTCTTCAGAGGAGACAGGTGAAGCAAATCCTGAAAATTGAGACACTGGAGCAAAATTTTTTTCCCAAGAACCACAACGTTTTTGTGGTTTTCCTGTGGGACAGGAAAATATAAAAATCAGGGAATCCCCTGATTCCAGGGAAGTGCAAAGATCATCCAAGTCTTGTGTATCAGTTCCTCAATGGCCCAAATTCCAGTGAAATGGCCTCTGGATCTTCCAATCCTGCATTTAGACAATCAGTTCAGCTCCAAAGCAAAGCTGCTCCTGTATTTTCTCCTTTAAGCCTTGGACCACACAATTCCAGA
Source organism: Cichladusa arquata (assembly GCA_026413545.1). Classification (NCBI taxonomy): domain Eukaryota; kingdom Metazoa; phylum Chordata; class Aves; order Passeriformes; family Muscicapidae; genus Cichladusa; species Cichladusa arquata. The sequence goes on from JAOTQP010001286.1 coordinate 1,285,128, forward strand.
GCTCAGGAGAAGCTGAGTGGAGCAGGAAGGGAAGAGCAGCAGTTCAGGATCCAGGAATATCCCGGAAAATCAAGCATGTGGATCTTTTTTACAGCTCTGGAGAGAAGATAATTCCAAATCCTGATATCGTCCAAAAATAAAATCATTGCAAAGGCCACTACACCCTGAATTCTCTGTGTCCTTGCTCCAAGTCTGGGTGTGTGTCATTCCCAGCTCTCTGTTTGTCTGGAAACAACAAACTCTGGAATTGGAAAGGGATGATGCGATGAGGTAGAAAACCTCAATCCATGGGGAAAAGTCAGGGAGAACTTTTAGCCGCTGGAGTGACGTGGGAGAATTTTATTGAGGAATACAAAAAACTTGCAGCAACCAGGAAATGCAGAAGACACCAACAACGGTCCTGCAATTCCCAAACAAGGCCTGGAAAGCTCCGTGGCGTTCCCAGCATGGATTAGTCACCCTGCTGAGAAGGCCTTGGCAGCTCCTCTTGGTGGGCAGTCCAACAGGTGGGGCTGAAATTCCAGGGACTTTAATTCATCTGCTGCTCTGCCAACACCGGGAATATCCTTCCTGGGAAATGGGGGTGTAAGCCACACAAATATAAAAAAAAAAAAAAAAAATCCCAAAATTCTGTGTCCAGGGTGTGAAAAAATACCTCCGACCCTCCTACAGCCTAGCAAATATTCCTTCATATCTGTGCCTATCCAGGATTTTGGCTTCCCAAATTTTTTATTATTTTGTCAAAGAATGGATGATAATTCCCATTCTTCTGGTTGAATTCCAAGTTTTTCTTTCTCCTCTTATTGCCATTTGCCAGAATCCTTTTATTTTTTTCCCTTTAAAATTGCTTTTAAAGATTCCATCAGACATTCCAGCAGGGAGTGACGAGGAGGTAAATTCTAAAAGTAGAAGTTGAAGACACTGAGCCAAACAATTTTTTGGGAACAGGTGTCCAAGCAGTGACTTTGTTCCCATGTTCATGCAAAGGAGACACCAAACTCCTGCAAACCAGGAAATCCTTGGGGAAAAAATGTCCTAGGATAAAAAAAAAATCCCAAAAAGTTACTGGGATGGGAAATCCTTCAGGAAAACATCACTGACAACCTGCCTGTCCCCCGTTAATGATGTCACAATCCCTAAACCTGCATTTTCCAGGTGTTTAATGGCAAAGAGAGATTCCAGGAGCCAAACTTCCCTAAAATGGGAACGAGCAGCAGCGTCACATTCCCAATCCATGTTTTGGAGGAGCATCAGGTCCCTCCTGTTCCAAACAGGGAAATTCCAGGCTCCTTTGGCACAGAGTTGGAAAAGACCTCAAAGTCCAACCTTTGGTTTCTCAATGCAATTCATGGAGATTCTGGAAGGAGACAAAGCTGGAAAATCTTCTCTTGTGATGGGACAGTGGGAGCACCTTGAAGATTCCTGTCCTATCCAACAGGAATTTTGGTTTAGGATGGATTATATTGATGTTAACATTTTTCCTTCCCTGTTCGTGGCTGTGGCCATGCAGAATTCTCTGCAATCCTTCATTTATCCAGTCAAAATCCAGGATGAACATCACCTGTCCCACAGGTTTTAGCTTTTCCTGGATTCCCAAAAAAACGCCCCTTTCCAGACCCGCCCAAATTCCATCCATTTGTGTGTTCACATCCTTCATTTTTCCTCTCCATCCTTCCCCTCCCAACCTTTTTAAAGCTCAGTAATTAATGCTAATTCGATTTGAGATGCTGTCTCAGATTCCTAGGAAATTTTGCAGCCAAAGCTCCCAAAACAAGGGAGAGAAGAGTTATTTATAACTCCCCAAAAAGAGGAGAAAAAAAAAACTTTACATTTGGAATCACCTGGCCCCTGCAAAGCGGAATTCCTTCGTTTTCCTGCTGCTCCAAGCTCAGCCTTTCCAAATTCCAGCAGGGCCCCGTTGTTAATCCCAATCCTGGAAGAACATGCTGGGATAATTTTTCACCACATTCCAGCACCTCCTCATCCATAATTTTCCACTTCAAGAGCTTTGAAGTGCAGCAATTTCAGATCCAACCTCCTCCTCCGTCCCTGCTGAGGCTCCTTGGGGGAACTTTTCCCACTCCAACGTTCCCAGAGCCACTGGGAAGCCTGAACTCCTGGAAGGAGCTTTGGCACTTCGTGAAAATTTCACTTCATCCCATGGAATTACATCCAAGAAAACCAGAACAATCCTATGGACATTTCTTCCTGCTGCTATTGCCAATTAAATCAAAATATTTTGAGTTTTTTCAGCTTTCCTGCTTCTGAATGGTGTCTGGGTGTTGTTTTTTTCTCCTTTTCCCCAATATTTTCTTTGTAATTGCAGAGCTTTAAACATCCATTCATGGATTTGAGGAGCTGTTTTTATTCTGGGGCTTTTTCAGAGCCAAACACTGAGAAAACAATGCTGGGCTTTGAGAGGGAATAAAAATTGCCAGGGAACTATTTAGGTTCGCTTAGTTTTAAAATTGTTTTTATAAATACATATTATAGTAATAAATATTATTAATAATAACAATTTATGACATGAATGAGAATCTTTTATTGAAATTAGGCACTTTCTTGGTAATAAAAAAAATGCAGTTTTTAGTTATTTTACTATTTCTGACTAAAATGAGGGATGGATTTCCCACCCTTTCCAAGCAGCTGGAGCAAGAGGAGGAAAATTTCACCAAAATCCTTTAGAAACAGCTCCTTTTTCCCCTCCTCTTCTCTCATTTCCCTTTCCCCCTTCAGTATTGATTTTACTCAAATAATTGCTGATGCCATTAATTAAATAATTGTCATAATGCTTAAGGCAAATTAATTCTTATTGTATGCAAATGAGATCTTTGTTCCCATCTGTAAGAACCACAATTAATTGCTCTGTAGGATTCTAAGGAATGACATTGCCTCCTTTTCCTCTATTTTCTTCATTAATAAATGACTTTAATTATTTTAATAACGGTTTTTAAATGGGTATTTTTGTCTTGAGGTCTCCAGCCTGGGAAAAACTCAAAAAACTTTGGAAAATTAAAGATTAATTAAATTGTAATTAATTAAAATATTTTTATTTACTAAATGTAATACATTTTAATTAACTTATTAATTAATTTAATAAATTTTATTTTCTTTAAAATTAAATTGATTTTAAATAAAATTAATTTCAAAGGACACCCAGAATGGGAATGAGCACCCCGACAATTTAATTCCTCCTGGTTTTCCTTTTTTGTGATTTTTTTGGGGGATAAAGAAATACCCAGAGAGGGATGGATGGATTTCAAGCAGGACTAAAAAAGCCCTAAAATTTTCAAGGAAGAGCCTGAAATCCTGACAGAGAGTTTCCACTCAGAGAGATCAAAGGCTCCTGGATAAACATCTGGATCCTTGGATTTTTCCATCTGAGTCAAAGCCTCTGCCCGATCCTTTGGAGATTCTCTGCCCCAGAGAATTCAAATGGGGCTTCCTGGATAAATCCAAGGAATCCTGCGGATCCAGCTGTGCCTCCTTCCAGCTCTGGGGAACTCATCCCAGCTGGAATTTGCCCAAGGAGCTCCTTGCTGGCGGACGAGTGGCTGGCAGCGATCCCGGGAACGGCTCTGCCTGGCGGCTTTCCCTGGATGGCTGAAGCAGTGGGATAATCACAGCACAGAAAGGAGGAGGGCAGCTCCCTTTGGATTAGTATTCCCTTGGAGGAAAATCAAGGATCTTGACCAGTATCCACGATTTTAAGGATGAAAAACGACTTCTGGAATCGCGAATGAACAAATCTGGATAACCCGACAGGAAAACAACCCCGGAATGTCAGCAATGCTCAGCCCTTGGTTGTAAAGAGCTCAGTCCTGACATCACAAACATCTTCCCGACCTCCAGCTCTGCTGGATGCATCCCAAAGGATGAGGAGACCGCTTGGATCCAGGTGGGAAAAGAATGGATTCCATGCTGGGGAAAAAAACCAACCCAAGCCTTCGCTGATGTTGGAGCTCCTGACAAGAGCAGGGGCACGGCCCCAGCCCGGGCTCTGTGAAGGGCTCTGTGGGAATACATTATATATCTATTGGGATAATCCCATTGAACTCTGACAACGGTGAAATCCCTGGATAGAGGCACCGAAATTTGGGAAAATCCAAGCAACTGGCAGCTCCTGAGCTTCACCAGCAGCACGAGGAGCTCCAATCCAGCACCGGCTGGAGCCCAGCTGGCACAGGGAGCACAAATCCCTGGATGAGACAGGAATAAGCTGGGAAAGGTTTCACCATGGGGACAGCCTGAAGTCACCTCCTCTTGTCTCACCACACCAGATTCTGGTGGACAATCCATGTCCCACCTGGGAGAGCTGAGCCTTGCTCTGCCTTGCCTTTCCCTTTCCCTTTCCCTTTCCCTTTCCCTTTCCCTTTCCCTTTCCCTTTCCCTTTCCCTTTCCCTTTCCCTTTCCCTTCCCCTTCCCCTTCCCCTTCCCCTTCTCCTTCCCCTTCCCATGGATGTGTGGCACAGGTTGAGTGATTCTTGGCAAATCCAAATCGTTTTTGGCAAATCCGGCTTTTCGGCTCAGCCTTTAGGCTTGGCTTTGTCCCCAGACCAACCAGGAGCAAGGGAAGGTCATGAAGGACAAGCTCCAGCCCTTCCACCCTGATCCATCCGGAGCACTTCTGGAAAGCTCTGGAGAAAATCCAACACGTCCATTTTCGACTGGAAGCTGCCAAGCCAAACAAAACTCTCGTAGCCACATGAATGAAATCCACAAGTTTTTATGGAGTGTTCCTTTCAGATGGATCCACACGCAGAGGAATTGTGCTGATTTTGAAGGAAAACCATCCGTGAAGGAGCTGCCAGATCTCCTTAATGCAAAATGCTTTTTGCAGCAAAAAATTAATTTTTTTCCCTTTTCTTTTTCTTCTTCTTTTTTTTTTTTTTTTTTTTTCCTAAAAAAGAAGAGGGAAAAAAATTCCTGTAAATAACTCCACTGTACTGCTCTGTCTGAAAAACTCAGGGGATATTTTACAAGCTGGACTCAGAGCCAGAATTTGGGACCTGCAAATGGGAGCCCTTTCTGCAGTGGTTGAAAAATGTGGGGAAATAATAAAATGAGGAATGTCTCAGCCCTAAAAAAAAAAAAAAAAAAAAAAATAATTGAAAAAGGGAATCCAAACTCTGTATTCCTGTTTTTTAATGGATTAAGCACAGGGGACGCATTCTTTAATTTGGGGGTGCTTGGAAGGGCAAGAATCTAAAGCTGCTGGAAGGATTTGAGTGTCAATTAAAAGCAGCTGAAAATAATCAAGTTTAAAATGATGGGGGGAAAATTGGAATGTCCAAAAATGTAATTACATTTTACTCCAATCTTTTTCTGCTCTGTATTCAGGATGACCCGGAATGAGGGATGGCCTTGAGTCTCTTGTAGACATGGACCCAGTTCTTCAGAGACCTGGAAAATCATGGAATTCCAGAATGGTTTGGGTTTGAATGGACCTTAAATACTATCCCATCCCATCCTATAATCCCATCCCAAACCATACCCAACCAAACCCAACCCAACCCAACCCACAC
>JAOTQP010001286.1:1304199-1319225 GCA_026413545.1 Cichladusa arquata
TCCATCCTCACCCCGGACAATCGGATCCCTGCACATCCCCCAGCCAGACACAACGGAATTCCAAAATCCTGGAATGGCTTGGGTGGGAAGGACCTAAAGGATCATCTCATCCCATGGGCAGGGACACCTCCTGCAAAATATTCCCAAAATGTTCATTTCTCCACATGGATTGTATGGAGATGGGTAACGTGGATTTCTCCAGAGACATCCACGTTCCCAACAGCAAAATCTGCCTGAGGTGACACTTCCACAAAACCCTGTGGGATTTGTTTTTGTGCTCACCCACACTCCCACTCACTCCTTTTCCTGGGGATTACCTTGGAAAAGCCACAAACCCAGAGCTCCCTGGGCTTTTCCATTTGGAAATTCCCAGTGCAACAGCTCCAGGATGCAGCAGGACCTTGCTGGGAGCGTGTTTTTCATGGATTTGCTTCCCTGGGTTCAGTCCAAGAGGGAAAGATCCTTGTTGGGGTTAAGGGAGGAATTCCTGAATTGAGGGAGATTCCTCTCTTCCCACTGCAAACATCAAAATGCAAAATATTCCCAAAACATTCATTTCTCCACACGGATTGTATGGAGAGGGATAACGTGGATTTCTCCGGAGACATCCACATTCCCAACACCAAAATCTGCCTGAGGTGACACTTCCACAAAACCCTGTGGAATTTATTTCTCTACTCATCCACACCCACTCGTTCCTTTTCCTTGGGATTACCTTGGAAAAGCCACAAACCCAGAGCTCCCTGGGCTTTTCCATTTGGAAATTCCCAGTGCATCAGCTCCAGGATGCAGCAGGACTTTGCTGGGAGCGTGTTTTTCATGGATTTGCTTCCCTAGGAACAGTCCAAGAGGGAAGGATCCTTGCTGGGACTAAAGGAAGAATTCCTGAATTGAGGGAGAGATTCCTGCAAACACCAACATGCCAAATATTCCCAAAATGTTCATTTCTCCACACGGATTGTACGGGGAGGGATAACGTGGATTTCTCTGGAGACATCCATGTTCCCAACAACAAAATCTGCCTGAGGTGATACTTCCACATGACCCTGGAGTTTGTTTTCCTGCTCACCCACTCTCGCCCTTCACTCCTTTTCTTTGGATTGCCTTGGAAAAGCCACAAACCCAGAGCTCCCCTGACTTTTCCCTTCTGAAATTCCCGGTGCATCAGCTCCAGGATGCAGCAGGACCTTGCTGGGAGTGTTTTTTTCATGGATTTGCTCCCCTGGGCTCAGTCCAACAGGGGTCAGGCGGTTCCTGCTATTCCCGAGGGGGATTTTCCAAGGGCTGGTTAACAGGGGCCAGGAATGTCCCAGAAATGTCCCACAAATGTCCCACAAGAGGCCGGGACTCAGGTCACTGCTCCCGCTGCCGGAGGGCTGAGCCAGCACCATTCCCTCCATCCCTGCTTCCCTCCGTGTTTCCATGGATTCTGCACTCCCAGGCACTGGGGCAGAACCGAGGGAACAGCACAATCCCTCCCCAGGCGGGCTGGGAATGTGTTTAACAAATGTTGGAGCACTCCATTTTTCCTTCTATTTTCCATATAAAATCAATCCAGGGAGAAAACCGGGAGAAACCAGCAGTAGGAGGAAATTTAGCTGGAAGATTTCCCAAATCCAGGCTTAATTTCCCATCCCAAATAAGCCCATATTCCTTAAAACTGGGTCTAATATCCCCTCTAGTGGGAATTTCTGGAATATGTTGAGATCCTGGAATTTATTCCTGGTCCTGACTGGGTGATTTCTCCTTGTCCAGGACCAGCATCCCCTGAATCCAAGAAAACGAGCAATCCTGTCATTATTCCCCGGATTTCTGGGAATTCAATGTGACTTTTGGCCTTTGGAATTCCATTCCCACCCAAATCCAGGACAATAAATCCGATTCTCCACTAAAATCGTGGCTGTGGCTTTTCCAAGGCAATTTCTCCATCTGCTGGTGGAAAAGCAACTCCCAAAACGCTGGAATTGCTCTGGGCTTGAATTTTGCACCTTTTTTTTTCATTTCCTGACTTCCAGATCCCATTGCAACAGGGAAAACATCGGATCAGGGCTGGGAATTTCTTCCTCTATTTCCACTTCCTCATCCCAGGAATTGAGATGGGTTTTATGGGCAGGATGATCCCTGGAAACTCCAGGAATGGATTCCCTGATCCCAGGGATGGATTCCCTGATCCCAATAATGGATACCCTGCATTCCACCCCCACCCTGATAATTCCAAACCCAATTATTCCCAAAGGATAAATTCATTTTTTTTTAATAGAAAATCCCTGAATCCAATGGAAAAATATTTTTTTGTTGTGATTCCTGAAAAAACAGGGTCTTGAAAAATTTGGATTTGGACTGAAATACCAAATAAATCCAGTCTGTGTTCATATTCCCACTTGTGATTAAACAGAGTCTTAAAAAATTGGGATTGGGACTGATATCCCAAACAAATCCAGAGTCTGTGTCCATATTCCCACTTCTGATTAAATAGGGCCTTGAAAAATTTGGATTGGGATTCAAATTCCAAAGAAATCCAATCTTTGTATCCATATTCCCACTTTTCCATCGGTGCCATTCCAAGATTGGAGGTTTAGGGCTGCTCTGTGTCCAGGGGCAGAATTCCTGACCCTGGAATTCCAGATTTCCCTGTATCATTCTCTTCCCAAACATTCCCATGGTTCTGGGCATCATTCCCAATCTCTCTCCTTAAGTTTTCCACCTTTTCAGGAGCTCTGGAATTTTGGGACTTTTTGGAGCTGAGTGACCTCATTCAGACAGAAAATTCCTTTCATTTTTCCAGGCTCTTTTCCCACCAGGATGAGTCGTGTGGGAGAGAGGGGAAAGGAAAATCAGGACAAGGAAAAATGGGGAAAAATGGGAAATGTCTTGGCAATGATAAATCCGGGTTGGAAAAACAGCAGGAAAATTTTTGGACTAAAACCAATTAAATATAAAATAAATCCCATTCCTGGGGATAAAGGATTGCAGGGAATTCTCCCTATGGAGCAGACAATTCCAGGATATCCTGAGTTTTAATTATTCCAAGATTTTCTATGCTATCCTCAAAAAAATCTGGAGTTAAATCCTTCCAGCTGGAAATTTTAAGGCAGAAATTGTTGAAATATTCCCAAAACAGCTGGAAAATGCTGCTCCTAATAAAACCACTCGGCAGGAATTCCCAGGAAGGGTGGGAAGCAGCCACATGGAAGCTGAGTGGAATTCCGGGTCTCAGAATTGGCTTTCCTCAGCAAAAAATCAGGATAAATCTCCTGGAAAAGATGGAATTCCTGGTGTTTCCTGCAGCACTCCAGGGAAAGAGGCACCGGAGAAGGAAGGAAAAATTTCCATGTGTCCAAAAACCTCTTGGGATCCACAGGAGCCAGGCCTTGGAGAATTCCATCCTTTGGGATTTTCTGGGAATTTTCCATAATCCCTAAAATTCCCCATGAGGAGATGCTGAGTGCTGGGAAATCTTTAACCAACTCCTCCAGAAGAAGAAATTTGGGATGAATCCCATTCTCCTTCAATTCTGATTCTGAGCATTCCCTCGTTTATCCAAAGTCCTCATTCCCATTCCAGCTTCCTCTTCAGTTCTATCCCATTCCTGCTGGATATTTTTCCTTTTTATCCAACCAAATTCCCAGTTTTCCTTTGGAGAGCCGAATCCTGGTGGCTCAATCTCCAAATGGGAATAAATCCATAAATCCTCCAGCAGCACCCCACAGGAACATCTGGAAAAGCACATCCTGCTCCAATTGCTCCTCCTACAGCAATCTGCTGGAGCATTCCCAAAAAATTCCAGCCCTTTCCTTACAGGAATTCACTTCTTCTTTGCCGGAGTTTTGGAATTCCCACCGGCTTTTCCATTGGTTTTGGCGCCTCCGGATTTTCCAGCTTCACCTTCCTTTTCCCCCTTTTTTCCTTGTTTCTTGTCGTTTGTGTCCTTTTCCTTTTCCTCCTTTTCCTTTTCCCCCTTTTCTCCTTTCCCTCCTTTTTCCTCTTTCCCTCCTTTTTCCCCTTTTTCTCCATCTTTTTTTTTGCCTCCGTCCTTCCCTTCCTTCTTGGATTCTTCCTTCTCCTTCTCCCCATCCTTTTTCTTGGAGTCTTTGGATCCATCCTTCTTTCCTGCAGCCTTGTCCACTTTTCCGGATACAGTGGGAACTTCTTCCTCTTTTTTTTCTTCTGCAACCTGAGCTGTTTCCAAGAAAAGAAAAAACAAATCAGAAAATGAATTGATGTGGATTAAATAACCCAGGAATTGTCCAAATTCCAGTTCCCTGCTCAAAACCTGGGATAAAGGGAAAAATATTCCTACTGGGAATTTTTTCATCCAGCTGATTGCTCCCAGTGAGGTCTTTTTTTGGAGTGGAATTTGGGATAATCTTTATTTTAAAGGTGGGAAAACCCTGGCACAGACTCCCAGAGAAATTGTGGATTCCCCTGGAAGTGTCCAAGGCCAGGTTGGAGCACCCTGAGATGGTGGAATTTCCCTCTGCCCATGGAATGGGATGATCCTTAAATTCCCTTCCCCATTTTTAAGAAGGAATTTCACAACACCAAACTTTTCCTCATTTTCCCATTTTTTTCCCCCCTAATTTTCCCATTATTTTTTCCCTGGGGGAAGTGGTTCCATTTCTCCCAAGTGCTCCCAAAATCTGGGATTGCTGCCCTAAGCTCTCATCCCTGGACACAAACAGGGATCACATTCCAGGTGTTTCTCATGGAAAATTTCCCCTTGGCCCCAGACCAGCAGAGGGTAAAATTTTACAAAATCCAGGGAAAATTGGGGAAATTTTCCATCTTTTTGCCTTCTCTGGAAAGAGAGAGGGATTTGGACAAAGGCCTGGAGCAACAGGAAAACTGGGAATGGCTTTGAACAAAAGAGAGGAGGTTTCAATGGGATATTGGGAAGGAATTCCTGGCTGGGATGGAATTCCCAGAGAAGCTGTGGCTGCCCCTGGAAGTGTCCAAGAAAAGCTTGGAGCACCCTGGGATAGTGGGAGATCCCTGGCTTTTTCACATTTCCCTAAAATATTCCTCTGGTGCAGCCACGAAAATAAAATTCCAGCCTTTTTCTTCGGGAATGGCCATTTATTTCTCCATAAAAATGGGAATAGAACAACACCAAGTATTCTTTACAATCCCAGGGGAATTCCTGACATTCCACTAAAAAAAAAAAAAGTCAGGGAAAAGTTAAAAAAATCTAATCCCACCCCTTTGTCTAGAAAAATGTGGTTGGAACCCGAAGAATTCCCAAAAAATCAGCTGGAGCAGCCTCAGAATGGGAAAGATTTTTAGGGATCAGGATGCATTTAGAGAGGAAAAACCCGGGAATTTGGTCACATGGAACTTTTGTCAGCTCCAGGTGTCCAGACAAAAATTCCAGCATGGAGATGGATCCCAAAGGTTTCCACAATTCCCACTGGAATTCCTAAACCATTTTTGGGATCTGGATGCATTTCCAGAGGGGAAAGCTGGGAATTTGGTCACACAAAGATTGCCAGGTGTACAGACAAAAATTCCAGCAAGGAGATGGATCCCAAAGGTTTCCACAATCCCCACTGGAATTCCTAAATCACACATGGAAGATTTTTGGGATCAGGAACGGATTTCCAGAGGGAAAGTCAAGAAATTTGGTCACACAGTTTTCCAGGACTACAGACAAAAATTCCAGCATGGAGATGGATGCCATAGGTTTCCACAATTCCCATCGCAATTCCCAAACCGTTTTTGGGATCTGGATGCATTTCCAGAATTTGGTCCCACTGAGTTTTGGCAGCTCCAGGTTCTCTCACCTGAGTGAATCCTTTGGAATTCCCAAGGTTGGAGACTCAGGAATTTTTCAGGCCCAATTTACTTTTTCCACTTCTGCACCTCCCCTCCCACGAAAACATGGAATCTTTATTTTCCCCATGGATAAAGTTGGGAAAATTTGTGCTGACACATTCTTATCCATAAATTCAGAGAACATGTTTGGGAAGAGATGATTCCCATCCCAATATCGATTCCTTCTGGGAAATTTGGGAAGATTTTGGGATTTGCCAAATCCAAGAGGAGTGGAAGCTTCTGGGAACAGCTTTTCCTGGGCCACCACCAAACATCAGCACCAGAATTCCTGGAATTTTCCACAGGTGATCACCATTTAACTGGAAAAAGGTTGGATATTCCTCATGGAATATCCAAATAAACGCCTCCAAATCAATGGATTTCTTATGGAAAAATTGTGGAAATTTATTCCTGAATTCCCACTGTAAGAATTCCCAAAGGAATTATTCCAATGGATCCAATATCCTGCCTTTGGATATCTGTGGATGTAAAAGCTTTTTCCAGGACATCCAAATTTATTATGGGAGGAAACCAAATTCCCTTTCTGTGTTTTCAGGGTATTCTTAAGAATGGATTTGGAATTCTGCTATCCACAGGCACAATCCTTTAAATTCCCTGGATTACTGATCCCTAGGAGTCAGAATTTGGTTTTTTGGGAAGCAAATCAAAGAATACTTTGCTTTCCTGCCAAAATGTTGGCATTTTCTGCGTGGGATTGCTCCAAGATATGGGACTGGATCCTCCAGACTTTTGGATGACCTTGGAATTTCAAGTAGTTGGATATTAAGGATGGAAGAACAAGGATTCAGTGGAAGGACAAGGATTTATTCATGGAATTGGGTTCAGCTCCAGAGGGAGGGCTGGGAATTCCCAGTTTCAGGTCGGACACCCCTGAAATCCCAGGATTTGTGCAAATTCCCATTGTTCAGCTCGTAATTCCGCATTTTGCTGGTGTAGGACTGAATTTCTCCAAGGAATTCCTGAATTCCTACAATGGTGGGATCTGCCTCTTTCCCCATGGATTACAGAATCGCTGTTTTTAAGGAATTACGGAAAGGCCGTTTTTATGGAATTACAGCTCCCAGAGAGCCACAGGAAAGAGGGAAAAATAAAAAGCCAACAAAAGGTGTTGAGGAAACAGGAAAAATCCAGGAATGGAGAAGCAGAAAATCCAAGGGTCTGTGGATGCCCTTGGAAAAGAGAAGTCACAGGAAGCCAGGAATCAAAATTCCCTAAATTCCTTGGAGAACCATCTCATCCTCTTCCTTCAGCACAGGCAGGGAGTGGAGAGGTCTGGACTGGCCATGGCCAGAGAGAGTGAGGAGATTTTCGGGAGAGCCTATGGAATCAGGAAAGGAGAGTGAGAGCAGCAGAGAAGAAACATTCCAGCAGGAAAAAACCGGGAAGGTGAAATTCCAACCACGCCGTTTTCACTCCTGGTATTCCCCAACCCAAGGGCAGGCCCTGAAATTAATTCCAGCTGGGAATTTTCAACATGGAATTCTCTTTCCAGCTCCCTGACAGGAGGGTGAGGGTTGGAAATTGATGGGAAAATGGGATCCGGCCTCCAGTTTTCCCAGGAAAGGTTTGGATTGAATTTTTGGGAAAAGAATTCCGATTGGAAAAGTGATTTAGGATTTGGAAGTGTTGGATTTGCCATCCCTGGAAGGATTCAAAACAACCAAGAGATGTGGAATTTCCCGGCATTTCTTTGTGGGATTTGGTGAAAAATAGGATTTGATGAATTTGAGGAGCTTTTCCAACTTTAATTTGGGAATGAAGGAATGATTCCAACCCAAACCAAAAGAAAAATTCCCTCTTATCTGAAGGATCTTATCCCAATATCCCCAATCTTCACTGGGAGGGTTGATCTTGGTGGTGGCACCACGGGAGGAACTTGGAGCTCCCAGAATCTCAAAAAAAAGGTGGGAATTACCTCCGGAAATGTCAGTGAGCTCATTGAGGGACTTTGTGCTCCCAGAATCTCAAAAAAAAGTGGGAATTACCTCTGGAATGTAAGTGAGCTCATTGAGGGATTTTGCACTGCCAGAATTCCCCCCAGAAAAGTGGGAATTACTGCTGGGAATGTCAGTGAAGTCATGGAGGGACTTTGCGCTGCCACAATAAAAAAAAAAAAAAAGTGGGAATTACCTCTGGGAATGTTGGTGAGCTCATGGAGAGATTTTGCGCTCCCAGAAGCCCAAAAATAGTGGGAATTACCTCTGGGAATGTCAATGAGTTCACTGAGGGATTTTGTGCTGCCACAATCCCAAAAAATAGTGGGAATTACCTCTGGGAATGTCGGTGAGCTCACTGAGGGACTTTTCACTCCAACAATCCCCCAAAAAAGTGGGAATTACCTCTGGGAATGTTGGGGAGCTCATTGAGGGACTTTGTGCCTCCAGAACCCCATAAAAAGGTGGGAATAATCTCCAAAAAAGTCAGTGAGCTCATTGAGGAACTTTGTGCTCCCACAAACCCCCAAAAATACTGGGAATTAGCTCCAGAAATGTCAGTGAGCTCATGGGGGGATTTTGAGCTCCCAGAATCCCCAAAAATAGTGGGAATTACCTCCAGGAATGTCAGTGAGCTCACTGAGGGACTCTGTGCCTCCAGAATCCCCAAAAAAAGCGGGAATAATCTCCAAGAATGTCAGTGAGCTCATGGAAGGACTTTGTGCTCCCACAAACCCCAAAAAATATCGGGAATTAGCTCCAGAAATGTCAGTGAGCTCATGGGGGGATTCTGAGCTCCCAGAATCCCCAAAAATAGTGGGAATTACCTCCGGGGATGTCGGTGAGCTCCTCCAGGGGCGGCACCGTGTCCAGCTTGTCCGCGTAGTTCTTGGCCGCCTTGCGCTGGGCGTAGCGAGCCTCGATCTCCTTCCGCGTGCGCGGGATGCGGCACTTGAAGATGCAGCACAGGGTGATAACTGGGAATGGGAAACGCGGGATTCTGGGGGATTGCTGGGAATGGGAAATGCGGGATTCTGGGGGATTTATTGGGAATGGGAAACATGGAATTCTGGGTGAGTTATTTGGAATGGGAAACGTGGAATTCTGGCTGAGTTATTGGGAATGGGAAATGTGGAATTTTGGGTGAGAGTTTGGGAATGGAATGAGAGAAATAAGGATTTAACAGGGAATGGCAAACAGAGAATTCTGGGTGAGTTATTTGGAATGAGAAACATGGAGTTCTGGGTGAGCTATTGGAAATGGAGGGAGAGAAATGCAGATTTAACTGGGAACGGGAAATGTGGAATTCTGGGGGATTGCTGGGAATGGGAAACATGGAATTCTGGGGGATTGCTGGGAATGGGAAACATGGAATTCTGGGGGATTAGTGGGAATGGGAAATGCGGAATTCTGGGGGATTTATTGGGAATGGGAAACATTGAATTCTGGGTGAGTTATTTGGAATGGGACATGTGGAATTCTGGGTGAGTTATTGGAATGAGAAATGTGGAATTCTGGGTGAGTAATTGGGAATGGAGTGAACGAAATGAGGATTCAACTGGGAATGGGAAATGTGGAATTCTGGGGGATTACTGGGAATGGGAAACGTGGAATTCTGGGTGAGTTACTGGGAATGGGAAATGTGGAATTCTGGGTGAGTTATTGGGAATGGAGTGAAAGAAACGAGGATTTAACTGGGAATGGGAAACATGGACTTCTGGGGGAGTTACTGGGAATGGGGAATGTGGAATTCTGGGTGAATTAATGGGAATGGACAATATGGAATTCTGGGTGAGTTACTGGGAATGGGAAACACGGAATTCTGAGTGAGTTATTGGGAATGGGAGAAGGAAACAAGGATTCCCTGGGAATTCCCAGAGCAGCTGTGGCTGCTGCTACATCCCTAGAAATGTCCAAGGCCAGGCTGGACAGGGTGAGGATCCAATTCCAGAGTGGAAATAAAGGAAAAGGCAACGGGTTGATCTGTCAAGGAATTGTTTCCAGCGGGATCCTGAGGAATTTGGGTCCAGGTGCTTTAGGAGAGATGGAAAAAGACCCTGGATTACAGGGATAAATCAAAATTTTTCCTGGTTTTGCATTCCCCAAAATCCCTTTCTGTCAGGATTGCAGTTGTTTTCCCAGGAAATAAGGATGAGGAAGAAAATTTGGGATTTGGATTTTCCGCCTTTTTTTTATGGGATTGTGCCACCTTGTGGAATGTGCTGGGAGCAGGGGTTGGAAGCCACACTTGGACGGGGATTTATGGATTCGATTTATTTCTTTTTATGTCAAATTTTATACTTTTCTGTTTAATTTTATTTTTTCCAATTATGGAATGAATTGATGAAATTCCAATTGGGAATGGCCATATCCGGATCCATCCCAATGACTGGGGTCAAAAATCCCCAGGGATTTAAAATCCCTGCTGAAACCAAATGAAAAATCTTGGAATTCCAAACATTCCAGTGGTAGAACCCCAAACATTCCTTCTGGAAGATGTCCCTTCCCACGAAAAGTGGGAAAGAAATGGTCTTGAACGCCCATTCCCAACCCAACGCATTCCAAGAGATGTCCTGAGGGAAATTTGGGAATTTTTTGGGGTTCTACCACTGGAATGTTTGGAATTTCCAACCCAAGAATTCCACGATTCCCAACCCAAGGCATTCCATGAATCCCAACCCAAAGCATTCCACGATTCCCAACCCAAAGCATTCCATGATTCCCAGGCCCATGGCTCCAACCCGGATTTGGGTGGGAATGTGGAGCTGGAGCTGATTCCCATCCCAGGGATGTCTCCTCTGAGATGATCCCGAGATGAATTCGTGGTGATTCCCACTGGAGAATCCCTCCTTGACCATTCCTGGGATTTTTTTTTTTTTTTTTTTGTGCCTTCCTGGGGAGTTTTCCGGGAGTGAATCCCACTGGGAATGGGGCAGGAGAGAATTCCAGGACTCACTGATGGAGAGGACAAAGAGGGCGAAGATCCCGACCACCTGCCAGAGGCGCAGCCCCCAGATCACCACGGTCTCCGACGTCACCGGATCCGGCTTTTTCTTGGGAGGCGCCGTCGTGGCCTGGGGAAAAAAAGAGGGAAAACCACCAAGAAAAGATGGGTTAGGATGGCAAAATTCCCAAAAATACTCCAGGAAGTGATGGGAGCATGGGAAATGGTGGAGTGGTTGGTGAGTCCTCGATAATTTGGGAATGTTGGAGGGATTTTTCAGGAATAGGAGTGGGAGTGATCCAGGAAAATCTTTTTCCAGCCTCTCCTTGGCTCGCTCTGGAATTCCTTTCTTCATCTTTCCAACGGATTTAATGGATTGGAGAATTCCTTCCTCTGCTTTTCCAGTGAATTTTAAGGATTGGAGAATTCTTTCCTCCGCTTTTCCAATGGATTTTAAGGATTGGAATCACAGTCAATGAGGGTCTGAATGGAAAAATTCCTGGAAAAATTCCTCTCTTCACTTTCCCAATGAATTTTAATGGAAACACATCTTCAGGATCATGGATACAGGGATGTGGGAAAGCTGCTGATCCAGGAGGAAGCAGAGTGGAATTCTGGCATAAAAAATTGTGGAATTTTTGGATGGAAAGATACACTCAGCCTAAACCTAAAGGCTGGAAATCCTACGAAATATTCCATGGGAATTTTTAAGAAGAACTTGGAGCAGAAGCTGGAAAACAGCTGGAATAAACCCTGTGCCCAAAGCTGGATTTTTTGGGAAGAGGAATTACTGAGCAATCCCTCTGGAATGATGTGATTCCTCAAAGAGTTTTATCCTTGATCTTTAATAAAGGATTATTCCAAATTTTTCCTCCTGGGATTGACTCAGATTCAGGATCTGATTCCCACATCAATCCCTGCCCTCAATATCCTGGGACTGTTTCATGATCTCTGGGATCAGGAGCAGGGAAGGGGATTTTTGGGATCAAGAAGGGGTTTAGGGATTTCAAATCCATCTCAGGATTTTCTCATTCTCTCCCCAAATTTCTGGGAATTTTTCCAAAGGCCTGGGAGCGAGCTGATGTTTTCCTCAATCAAATCCAAGATTTAAAGGGATTTTTGCCTCTTTGCCAAATATTCCCTTGCTTTTTTCCCTTTATTTTTCCTTATATTTGGGTTTTTTTGGGAATTTTTCCAGCTGCCGGAATTATTTTCCTCTCCTTTTTTTTCTCTCTGTTTGCTCCAGCCTGGCTGAGCTGGAATCGAATTATTCAGGATAACTCCATTATCCAATTATTTCCAGGAATAAACTCCTCGCAGAGCTTTTGCTTTTCCAGGAAAAAACAAAACAGAACAAAACCCTGGGAAAAACAAAGCAGATCCTGAAATTCTCCCTGGCTTATCCCGATTTTTGGGGCTTGGATGTTTTCTGGGAATTGTCTGGAATAAAACAAATGGAAAATGTTCTGGCTGGCTGGATCGTCCCTGGGATTCAGGGAAGGATAATTTGGGATTTCTGCGCTGTCAGGGAAAGTTCTGCTTCATTTGTCCCCTTGGGAATGGTTGGACAGCTCAGAAAATCTGGAATTCTTCCTGGAGCAGCAGCCTGGGCTTGGAAAGGATTCCTGGATCCGTTGCTGGGGATTTATGGAATGCTCAGGTAGGGTGGGATGGGGGAAAATCAAGGATTTGGTTGGGAATGGGGATGAGAGGCCTGAAATTGTGATAAAAAATGGGGAGGGAGGGATGAGAGGCTGGAAACCCTGGAAAAATATATGGAAAGGGAAGTCCTAGGGAAAAAAAAAAAACATGGAAAAGGGAAAGGGATGAGAGGCCAGAAATCCTGGGTGAAAAAATGGGAAGGGAAGGATGAGAAGCCAGAAATCCTGGAAAAAACTCAGGATAAGGGCAGGAATGAGAGGTTTGAAATCCTGGAAAAAATTGGAAGGGAGGGACAAGAGACTGGAAATCCTGGGAAAAAATCAGGGAAAGGGATGAGAGGCTGGAAATCCTGGAAAAATATATGAAAAGGGAAATCCTGGAAAAGAAATCAGAAAAAAGGCAGGGATGAGAGGCCTGAAATCCTGGGGAAAAAATCTGGAAAAGGGCAGGGGTGAGATGGGAGAAATCCTGGAAAAAATATGCAAAAGGGAAGGATGAGAGGCTGGAAATCTTGGGAAATTCCTGGAATTTTCAAATCCCAGAAATCACAGCAAAATCCTGCTCCAAAAATTCCAAGCTGGAGCAGCATCTCCAGCAGGGAAAAGGATCCAGAGAGGGAAAAGTGAAAGTTTTTGGGAGCTGGGATTTTTTTTTCCTGGCAGGAATTTTCTCTGGAATTGCTGGCAGGGGTCAGGAGCTGCTTTTCCCTCCTAGATCATTCCCAGTTTTTCCATAGGAGTGGGAATGCAGAGTCATCCTCAGCGAAAAGCTCTTGTGGAGAGGGAGCAATTCCCTGGGAATTCTCTGGGAATTCCAGGTTTTCCCAGGATTACAGTGAATGAGGGAAGGTGGGAGAAGGAAAACACATCCAAAATATTTCCCTTGGGAACATCCATCAGGAACAGCATTTTCACGATCATTCCCACTTTTTTTTTTTTCCTCCTGCCCCTCAAATTGTTGGAAAACTGGTAAAAAGCCATGATTCCAACAGGAAATTCCCAATCCCAACCCTTCAGCAAGCACCAAAAATTCCCAAAAAAACCCCCCTGGAACTCTTTGGATCCACCTTAAATTCCCGGCTGGTTGTTCTCTAGGGAAAACGCTCATTCCCGGCTCATTCCCACTTTTCCAGCGGGATTTTCCAGCAGAAATTTTACCTCGATCAACTGCGCCAGGGAAAGTCTGGAGCGGGCCAGGACGAGGCAGGAAAATCCCAAAGAATTCCAGGGTGGATCCCACGCCATCTTCTCTCTTCTCTTCCCCGAGATTTTTTTTTTTTTTTTTCCCACCTCCTGCCGAGTTTGGGATTTTTTATTTTTTTTTTTTGGGATCTCGGGAAAAGTCCCGGCCTGGCTTTTCCAGCGGCGCTTTCCAAGCGGGAGCAGCGGCTGAGAGTCGTTAATTAATTAATTAAATTAATTAGGCGGTGTCGATGACGGAGCCCCGGGAAGGGGGATCGGGAGCACCGGGAGCGCTTCCTGCTTTTCCAGAGGGAAAGAATTCCTGCTTTTCCAAGGATGGATTCCCGTTTTTCCAAGGAGGAACTCCTGCTTTTCCAGAGGGAAAAAAATCCTGCTTTTCCAAGGAGGAATTCCCGTTTTTCCAAGGAGGAATTCCCGTTTTTCCAAGGAGGAATTCCCGCTTTTCCAAGGAGGAATTCCCGTTTTTCCAAGGATGGATTCCTGCTTTTCCAAGGATGGATGCCTGCTTTTCCAAGGAGGAATTCCTGCTTTTCCAGAGGAGAAAAATTCCTGCTTTTCCAATA
Source organism: Cichladusa arquata (assembly GCA_026413545.1). Taxonomy (NCBI): domain Eukaryota; kingdom Metazoa; phylum Chordata; class Aves; order Passeriformes; family Muscicapidae; genus Cichladusa; species Cichladusa arquata. The sequence goes on from JAOTQP010001286.1 coordinate 1,318,337, forward strand.
AATAATTCCTGCTTTTCGAGAGGGGAAAAAAAAATTTCTGCTTTTCCAAGGAGGAATTTCTGCTTTTCCAAGAAGTAATTCCCACTTTTCTAGAGGGGAAAAAAAATTCCTGCTTTTCCAAAGGGAAGGAATTCCTGCTTTTCCAATCCTGGCTTTCCTTTTCCAGCTTTTTTTTTCCAGCTGTTTTCCCAAGCTCTTGGTTTAGGGAGGGATTTTTTTTTTTTCTTACCAAAAAAAAAAAAAAAAAAAAAAAAAAAAAAAAAAAAAGATTCAAGCCAAGCTGGAAGGGGATGTTTGGCATTCCAGGATTTTGATCCCACGTGGATTTTAGGGATGTGTTCCTCCACCTGGATTTTCATGGAATTGTGGAATTCTCGAATTCTTTGGCTTTAAAGCTCATCCCATTCCAATATCCCACTGGATATTCCAGGGATCCACAGCTTCTCTGGGAATTCCATCCCAAAATCCCACAAAACTTTCTCTCCTTCCCTGATTCTTGAATTTCTGGGATTTTGGGATTCCAGCGTGGGAGAATCCTGAGATTTCAGGCAGGAAAACCCGGGACCCAGGAGGATTCCAGCATTTTTGGGAATCCAACGGAATTCCAAGATAAAAACTTTCCGAAGGGGAAGGAATATTCCACCAGCTCCAGCTCCATGGATCAGCCTGGGAATTTTCCAGGAATTTGGAATTGTTCCAGTGTGGATTTGGAGGAATTCCAAAAGGCCGGGAGCAGATTTTCCGGGAGCAAATCCTTGGGAATCTGGGATGTGGGAAGAGCCACGTGGTGGCAGCAGCGAGACAGGCAATTAATTCCCTCTTCCCAAATTTCCTCTGGAATTCCAAGATTTTAGGGAACCACTCCCCGAGCTGCTTTTCCAGTGGATTT
>JAOTQP010001286.1:1332849-1344838 GCA_026413545.1 Cichladusa arquata
TTACTCTCTATTTTCCCAAATTATTTGATTTATCCCATTCCAGGAAAAATGGCTACTTGGACTCAGAGAATTGCTTGAAATTTCCCCATTTTCTGATCAATTTTTCCAATTTTTTTTCTCTCTATTTTCCCAAAGTATTTCTTCCAGCTAAAAGAGCTCCATGGACTCTGAAATTCCTGGAATTTTCTCTTTTTCTGATCCATTTTTCCCCTTTTTTTGTCCTCCCCGCTTTCCCCAATTTTTAAATTCCTTTATTTCAAAACAACTCCATGGACTCCAAGAATTCCTGGAATTTCCGCTTTTTCCCTTCTGAGGATTTATCAGACACAGACAACACATTCCAGAAAATTCTTTGGGAATCCTGACTTTCCCATGGCATTTTTCCTGATTTTCATCCTGCCAGAGCCCCACGATCCCAAGGAAAAGGAGAACTTCCAGCTCTTGGTGCTCCTCAACGATCGCTTCCAAGCCCTCTGGAATTTCACGGAGGAGAATTCCCGGAACCTGAGGGGAAAACGCGGCAGCTCCGACTCCGGCTGCATCCAGGATTTTTACATCCTCTGGAAAGGAGATCTTTTCCTGAGCCTCTACATCCAGTGAGTGCTGGAATATTTGGGATTGGAGCGATCCCATCGGGATAATTCCAGAGAAGGAAGTGGGAATATCGGGGGAAAGTGGGATGAGAGGTCACAGAGGGGAAATATCCTTGGAAAAGTGCATTGGATGTGGTCTTTCCATGATTTTGTGGTTTTGGATTGGGATCTGAGATCCCAGTGGGAATAAAAGTTTATGGAGAGCTGAAATTCCATAAAATTCTTCAATTCCTGGTTTTTTCTTCTCTGTAAAAGTGGCCAAAGCTTTTTCAGTTTGGATTTTCCAGCTGAGAATTTCCAGTTTGGATTTTCCAGTTGGGATTTTCCATCTGGGATTTTCCAGTTGGGATTTTTCAGTTTGGATTTTCCAACTGGGATTGTTCCAAAGGAATTTATCCTGAGGTGTTATTCCCATTTTTAATGTTTAATGTGGTTTAATGTGGGATTTGCATGGGAAATTGTGGGATTTGCATGGAAATTGTGGGATTTGCATGGAAATTGTGGGACTTGCATGGGGAATGTGGGATTTGCATGGGAAATTGGGATTTGCTGGGAAAACTTTCTAGGAGAAAAATGTAAGGTTTGCTGGGAATTTTTGGTCTTGGAAAATGCAGCTTTTGGAAGAAAATCTTGGCAAATATGAAATGGAAAAGGAAAATTCTGAGTTTTACTTGGAAAAATAAAGCAAGCTCAGAGCTGGAGTGTGACAGCTCCACCGTTTACATCCCAGAATTCCCAAATTTTCTGAATTCTGGTAGGAATTATGTGGTGAGGAGTCCATGAATGAACAGCTCTGAAGTTGCAGGCAGGAATTTCATTCCATAAAATCTGATGGAAATGGATCCTGGTCTTATCAGCACTTTTGCCTTACCCAAATCTGCCAAAAAATCCTGGAATTAAGATTGGGAAGGAATTCCAAGATCCAGTCCAACCTTTGATGCCAATCCATCGAATATCCTGACCTGCATTTTTCCAGAGGTGCTTTTGTGAGATTAAAGGAACTTCCCAACAATTTGGGATCTGTAAACTCATCCCAAATTTCCCTCTCAAACTCCTCTCGTGTATCCTTGGAATTTTTTCCAGGTATTTCGTCACCTTCGCCAACTTTGTCGTGGTCCAGGGCTTCGAGCAGGCCACCAAGAGCAAGAGGTCAGCAAGTGGAAAATCCTTGGAAATCTTGAGAATCCTTGGGATATGGGGACATTGAGCAGCTCTGAGCACCGGAGAATCCCAGAATTCTGGAATGGTTTGGAAAAATCCTCCGGAAATTTCATATTGGGACAGCTCCCAGGTTGCTCCAAGCCTTGGCCAACCTTGGAGAATTCCAAGATTGGATTTTCCTCTTTCCAAACTCCTCTGGAGTTGGAAGGTTGGAATTTGGGGATCTAGGGAAAAGATGGAATTGGAGAGAGGAATCTGGCTGGGAATTGCCACTTATCCCAGATTTTTATGGAAGCAGGGAATGAAAACGTGGATTTATAAGGAGCACATTCCCAAGCACGTTATTCCCTGGTTTTCCATGGCTCCCACTATCCCAGGTTGCTCCAAGCCCTGGCCAGCCCTGGACAATTCCAGGGATGGATTCCCTCTTTCCAACCACCCCTAGCTCCTTCTGGAGTTGGAAATTTGGGATTTAGGGAAGGAGTTGGAATCTGGAAATTCTCACTAATCCCAAGTTTTTATGGAAGCAACAACTGAAAATACGAATTTATAAGGAGCACGTACCTTGGTTTTTCACGGCTTTCTCCATCCTCGTCATGCAGAAAGTTTGGAAAACAGAGGAGTGGGAATTCTGGGATAATTAACGACCTTTTCTCATAATTCCCAATTTTCCAGTGAGGCCTGGAAGCTCCACAAGGTGGTGTTGAAAGAATTCCTGCGGGATTTCACCTCGGAGAGCTCCCTGGCGCCCGCCCTGCACGCCGCCCTCCACAAACCCTTCCGGGATCACATCCAGAGCTACCTCCAGCTCCTGTCCCAGCTCCAGGGGCAGCTCCAGGAGGTGGGAATTCCCCTGGAGTGGCTCTTCTTGGTCGGTTTTGTGGGAAGAAATATTCCCAAAAATCCAGTCTGGATATCCCCAAGCTCAGGATGGATGCATTGCTAAATATTCCCTGAATTACAACCTGGTTTTTGTATGCTAAATATTCCCAAAAATCCAGCCTGGACATTGATAAATATTCCCTAAAATCCAGCCTGGACCTCCTTTGCCAAATATTCCTGAAAATCCAGCCTGGACATTGATAAATATTCCCTAAAGTTCAATCTGGATCTCCTTTGCTGAATATTCCCTAAAAATCCAGCCTGGACCTTGATAAATATTCCCTAAAGTCCAGCCTGGAACTCATTCAGTCCAGGATGGACATGTTGCTAAATACTCTTGAAAATCCAGTCTTGACATGGATACATATTCCCTAAAATCTAACCTGGACATTGATAAATATTCCCGAAAATCCAGCCTGGATCTCCCTTATGGGCATGTTGCTAAATATTCCTGAAAATCCAGCTTGGACATTGATTAATGTTCCCTAAAATTTAGCCTGGACCTCCATTGCTAAATATTCCCTAAAATCCAACCTGGACATTGATAAATATTCCTGAAAATCCAGCCTGGAACTCCTTTGTTCCAGGATAGGCACGTTGCTAAATATTCCCTAAAATCCAGTTTGGATTTCCCTCATTCCAGGAGTGACATGTTGCTAAATATTCCCAGAAATCCAGCCTGGAGCTCCTTTGCTAAATATTCCCGAAAATCCAACCTGGGTTTCCCTCATTGCAGGAGGGACACAATGCTAAATATTCCCTAAAATCCAGCCTGGACCTCTTTTGCTCAATATTCCCCAAAGTCCAACCTGGACCTCCTTTGCTAAATATTCCCGAAAATCCAGCGTGGATGTTGCTAAATATTCCCGAAAATCCAGCCTGCACATTGCTAAATATTCTCTAAAATCCAGCCTGGACTTCCCTTGACCCAAATGTGAAGCATTCCTGAAGCTTTTCTGTCTTTTTCCAGGGATCGGAGCAGGATGTGGTGGCTGCTGTCATCCGGGAATTCGGGAAGCTGGAATCTTTCATCAGCCAGGTCCTGGATGAAGCCTGCTTTACCAAGGAGCTCTGGAAATCCTTGGGCTACAAATTCACCGTGAGTCCAGAGGGAATTGGGGATGGATCGGGAATTTGGGATGGATTGCATATTTGATAAGGATTAGGAGTTAGATTTGGATTGAGAATTTTATAAGGGTGAGGAATTTGATATGGATTGGGAATTTGATACAGATAGAGAATTTGAAGTGGACTGGGAATTCGATATGGGTGAGGAATTTGGTATGGACTGAGAATTTGATATGGGTCAGGAATTTGATAAGGATCAGGAATTTGATATGGATGAGAAATTTGGTCTGGACTGGGAATTTGATATGGGTCAGGAATTTGCTATGGATCGGGAATTTGAGGCTGGAATTCAATAGAGCAAAGTTGGTGGAAGAGTTGGAGAAACTCCCTGGCGCTTAAAGAAGAATTTGTGTCCCAAGTGTGCCACTGTCACTGGAACCCAGAGTGAGAGGAATTGATATGGATCGGGAATTAGATACGGATTTGATACGGATTAAGGATTTGAGGCTGGAATTCTGTAGAGCAGAGCTGGGTGGAAGAATTAGAGAAAGTCCCTAGGGATTTTAATGTTGTGTCCCAAGTGTGTCACTGTCACTGAAACCCCAAGTCGGAATTTGATTTGGATTGGGAATTTGATTTGGATTGAGAATTTGATATGGATCGGGAATTTGAAGTGGATTGGGAATTTGAGGTTGGAATTCAACAGAGCAGGGCTGGGTGGGAAAAGTGGAAAAGTTGGAGAAACTCCCTGGGGGCTTAAAGAAGAATTTGTTTCCCAAGTCTGTCACTGTCACGGGAATCCTGAGCCAGAGGGAATTTGATATGGATTGGGAATTTGATATGGATTTGATAAGGATTAAGGATTTGAAGGTGGAATTCTGTAGAGCAGAGCTGGGTGGAAGAATTGGAGAAAGTCCCTGGAGGTTTTAATGTTGTGTCCCAAGTGTGTCACTGTCACTGAAACCCCAAGTCAGAGGGAATTTGATTTGGATTGGGCATTTGATATGGATTGGGAATTTGAGGCTGGAATTCAACCGAGCAGAACTGGGTGGAGAAAGTGGAAAAGTTGGAGAAACTCCCTGGGGTGGGGGCTCAAAGAGGAATTTGTTTCTCAAGTGTGTCACTGTCACTGGAACCCTGAGTGAGAGGGAACTTGATATGGATCGAGAATTTGCTATGGATGAGGAATTTGATATGGATCAGGAATTATATATGGATTTGATATGGAATTAAGGATTTGAGGCTGGAATTCCTTAGAGCAGAGCTGGGTGGAAGAGTTGGAGAAACTCCCTGGGACTTTAAAGCCAAGTCGGTGTCCCAAGTGTGTCACTGTCACTGGAACCCCAAGTCAGAGGGAATTTGATTTGGATTGGGAATTTGATATGGATCAGGAATTTGATATGAATTTGATACGGATTAAGGATTTGAGACTGGAATTCAACAGAGCAGAGCTGGGTGGAGAAAGCAGAAAAGTTGGAGAAACTCCCTGGGGGCTTAAAGTGGAATTTGTGTCCCAAGTGTGTCGCTGTCACAGGAACCCCAAATCAGCTGATCCCTGCAGGAGTTCCTGCCTGGAATTCCATGTACTCTCCCAATCCTGGCTTTTTCCAGGATGTGCTGTGTGTCCCTGAGAGGAGGCTCCTGGAGGACAGCAGGAACCTCCCCATCTCTTCTGGCAGCGCCCGCTCCGAGCGGCTCCTGCTCTTCGACGACGTCCTGGTGCTCATCCAGGTCAGTCCGGGATCCTCCGGAGGGACTGGGGAGGGAACACGGATAGACAGCACTAAAACTCCAATGGAATGGCAGAAATGACAGGAATTTCCAAAGGAATGGCAGGAAAATTCCCATTTTTTTTTGATGTTGAAAATACAACAGAGTTTGGTTGTTGGGAAAAGAAAACTTTATCTCGGATCCATCCGTGTGTGGAAAATGAAGGAAAATCTGGGAAGGAGTAGAGGAGATCCACGGAAGATTTTCCCAGGAAATGTGGTTTATCCAACCACCACAGGCACCTTTTGAGTGATCCAAACCCTTTTCTACAGGGAATTGTGGCCCTTGGTTATTCCAAGGGATCTGATGGATCAATGATGAGATTCCATGAGCTCCCACACGTTGATTTTATTTGGATAAACGGGTTTTTATTGGGATAAACAGGATTTTATTTGGATAAACAAGGTTTTGTTGGGATAAACAGTATTTTCCTTGTTTGTGGCACAGCTGTAGATGTTGGAGGAGGTTTTGGGGCTATTTTGGGAATTTCGGGGTTTGGGGATGTGTTCCCATGGGAGCTTGGATTGCTCCAGCTGATCTGCCTTGGGAATGATGAGGATCTAGCCTTGGGAATGGGGTGGAGATTCCCTGCTCCACCTGGACACTTTGGAATTCTCATCCTGCTGATGGAATTCCCTAAAAACTCTGGGAAGAGCAGCCTGTGTGTTATGTGGTTTATCCACCCTGTTTTGGATGAGTTGGATCACGGCCTCACACCAGTGGCTGGGATGGGAACACAGAATCAGCAAATCCATGGAATTATCTCCATGTTCAATCCATCTGTGTCTCACCTGCTGCTGCTGAGCTTTATGGGGGTTTGGGAATTCCAGCTGGATTGGGATTGACCTGGTTGGGAATCTTAATATCCCTTCTTTGTCCGTTTTCCCAAATCTGGAAGAACACTGGGGAGTTCCTTGGAAAACTCCATCCTGCCAGGCAGCAGCTCCATGTGAAAACCTGGATGTGAGGCAGGGAGAAAGGAGCTGGAAAATGTCAATTTTCCTTTTATTCCAACCATTGAAGTTTGTTGTGTTTGGGTGCTGCTGATCCCAAAAGTGACTCCTTAAATTTGGGATTTCTGGGATATTTTTGGTGGTGCCACCTGAAGTCCAAATCCTAAATAAATCCAGGAATGGATTGGATGGAAAGGGAGTTTAAAGATGATCCATTCCCACCTCATTCCATGGTTCTCACCATCCCAGGTTGCTCCAAGCCCTGTCCAACCTTTCCTTGGATACTTCAGGGACGGGGCAGCCACAAATCTCTGGGAATATTGGCTGGAATGATTTGGGAATGTTGCCATGGGATAGGGAAGGAATTCCTGTGGGTATCAGGGCCACGTGGAAGGTTTTACTCTGGCATGTGGCCATGGAATTTTGGAAGAGCTTTAGGAGTGTTCAAACAAGAACTTGCTTCCTTTTCCTGTAGTTTTTCCATCTTCAATGTCTCTCATCCCAATGTGCGATGGATGGACCAAAAAACTGGGAATTTTTGCTGGCAGTCCAGCTCTGCCATTCCATGGATGTTTCCAGCAATAACAGAACCATTTTTTTTTCCAGGGAAACAGCTTCCAGAGTTTTGATCTCAAGCTGGTGTGGGTGGATGAAAACTGTGGAGAGAAATCGGCTCCAGGATTGTGAGTGAGAAATTCCCACTGGGAGTTAAAAAAACCAGGAATAAAAACGTTCAGGTTGATGGGAAAATGATCCAAAACTTTTGATCCATCTCCTTTCTCAGCAGTGAGATGGGTTATGGATAATGGGGTCTCAACAGCTTGGAATTTGCTGCTGGATTGAAATCCCAGAATTTTTGAGGTTGGAAAAATTCTGTGGGTTCATCAAATCCAACCTGTGTCCCATCCCCACCTTGTTCCCAGCCCAGAATTCCTTGGACACCTCCAGGGGTGGAGATTCCAAACCTCCATGGGCAATTCCAGTGCCTCACCATGTTTTCCATGAAAAAAATCCTGCTGAAGTCCAATCTGACCCTCCCCTGGCACAACTTGAGGTCACTCCCTCTCATCCCATTCATTGCCAATGAATCCCAAAATTATTTAATCCAGCCCTGGCAAACTTGAGATCTCTCCAGGAAAACCACCTGGAAAAGCACCAGGAGGGAATGGGAAGAGCTGATGGATTGGGAATTGTGTTTTCCATTCTTTTTTGCCCTCCCAGGTACAACCTGCGCATCACAACCCCGGAAGAGACGTTCGTCCTCTCTGCCAAGGACCCCCAGATGAAGGTCAGGCGTTGGGATTTTCCCATGTCTTTATTATTTAAAGCAGGATAATAATCCAGTCTGGGGTTGGGTTGGGATTTTTCACTCCTTTTCCAAGAAAATCCTGGATTTTTGACTCCTTTTCCAAGAAAATCCTGGCTGAGGTGGCTCAGAGTCGATGACGGGTGAGGAATGTTGGTGGGAACCATCCGTTTCTTGCCGCTTTTCCTGAAGTTTCTCTTTTTCAAATCAACTTGAAATTTTGATTTTTTTTTTTTAAATATCCAAGCAGAAATTTTTCCTGCTTTTTAACATCCAAGTGGGAATTCCTCCCTCACAGCTGTTGCGCCTTGGTGCAATATCCACCCTCCAGGAGAGCTGAAGCTGCAGATGGGCTGTGATGGGAACCCAGCGGTTCCTCACTGCTCTCCTGGAGCTGTCTCCAGCTGATTTTCCTGGGATCGGGGCTGATTCCCTGTTTTCCGTGCCCGCAGGCCGTGTGGAGGTGGAAGCTGGAGCAGGCTGTGCGCCAGGCGCTGAACGGGAAGCGGGATTTTCCTCTCTGGGGCCGGAGCGGGGAGGGCAGCGAGGCGCCGTCCCGCCGCTTCTTCACCTACGTGTTCCGCACCGAGGGGCGGCTCCGGGGGGCCACCTACGAGGGCGAGTGGCTCTGGGGGAAGCCCCACGGCAAGTAAGGAACATTCTGGGCAACTTTTCCGAGTGGGAATGAGGTTGGAACTCTTGGTTTGGTGTTTCCGTGGAGGTTGGGAAAGATCTCCAAGGTCAACCCAAACTTCTCCAGGGCACTCAGCCAAATGATGAACGAGTTGCTCTGGGGGAAGCCCCATGGCAAGTAAGGAACCTTTTGGATCCCTTTTCCAAGTGGGAATAAGGCTGGAAGTGCTGGTTTGGTGTTTCCGTAAAGGTTGGGAAAGATCTCCGAGGTCAACCCAAACTTCTCCAGGTCACTCAGCCCCATCATGACCAGTGGTTCTGGGGGAAGCCCCATGGCAAGTAAGGAACTCTTTGGGCCAATTTTCCAAGTAGGATTAAGGTTAGAAGTGCCTTTTGGGCCCCTTTTCCAAGTTGGAATAAGGTTGGAAGTGCTGGCTTAGAATTTCCGTGAAGGATGGGAAAGATCTCCAAGGTCAACCCAAACTTCTCCAGGTCACTCAACCAAATCATCAACAAGTGGCTCTGGGGGAAGCCCCATGGCAAGTAAGAAGCCTTTTAGGCCCCTTTTCCAGGTAGGAATAAGGTTGGAAGTGCTGGCTTGGAATTTCCGTGAAGGTTGGGAAAGATCTCCGAGGTCAACCCAAACTCCTTCAGGTCACTCAGCCACATAATGAACAGTGGCATTGGTGGAAGCCTCATGGCAAATAAGGAACCTTCTGGCCCACTTTTCCAAGTAGGAATAAGGTTGGAAGTGCCTTTTGAATCCCTTTTTCAAGTGGGAATAATGTTGGCAGTGCTGACTTCGAATTTCCATGAAGGTTGGGAAAGATCTCCAAGGTCAACCCAGACATCTCCAGGTCACTCATGAGGGGGTTGCTCCTTTTCTGGGCAGGCTCTGGGGGCCACCTGTGAGGGCGAGTGGCGCTGGGGGAAGCCCCATGGCAAGTAAGGAACCTTTTGGACCCCTTTTCCAAGTGGGAATGAGGTTGGAAGTGCTGGCTTGGAATTTCCGTGGAGGTTGGGAAAGATCTCCAAGATCAACCCAAACTTCTCCAGGTCACTCAACCAAATCATCAACAAGTGGCTCTGGGGGAAGCCCCATGGCAAGTAAGGAACTTTTTGGGCCCCTTTTCCCAGTGGGAATGAGGTTGGAAGTGCTGGCTTGGAATTTTCCTGAAGGTTGGGAAAGATCTCCAAGATCAACCCAAACTTCTCCAGGTCACTCAGCCCCATCATGACCAGTGGCTCTGGGGGAAGCCCCATGGCAAATAAGGAACCTTTTGGGCCACTTTTCCAAGTAAGAATAAGGTTGGAAGTGCCTTTTGGACCCCTTTTCCAAGTGGGAATAAAGTTGGGAGTGCTGGTTTGGAATTTCCATGAAGGTTGGGTTTGGATTGACCATCTCCAAGGTCAACCCAAACTTCTCCAGGTCACTCATGAAGGGGCTGCTCCTTTTCTGCTTTATGGTTTAAATCCTAAAGGCTGCCCCAAAAATGTGGTGTTGATCACCCTGAGCCTCTACTTAGCATTTAGGCTTGGCCTAAAATCAAGATCTCAGCCTTGAGGTATGAAAATCTCACCCTCACGAGGAGGAAAATCTCCACAAAAAAATCTTTTTTATTCTCTGCTATCAAAACCTCTTTGGACTTTATCCAAACTTGAAGCATCCAGACTTCTATCCCAGGAATTAAGGAAAGCTGAAATACAACAGGAGCTCAAATGGGAACATGGGAACTGTTCAGTAAATCTGAGTTTAAGTAAGGGAATGTCTGTAAATCAAAGATCCCAAGAATTTTTTGGATATGGGATAAAGAAGAGTCTGGGGTTTTTTTGGGAAGAAACCTGAAATATGACCAAGCTCCTCAGCCACCAAAACATTTGGAAATTTTCTTTTCCAAAGAAAGTTTTTCCAGTTAGCTCTGGAAGCAAAAAGGATGGAGAGAGCCTTAAAATAGTGAAAGAATCCAGAGCAGAAATGGCTTGGAAGGGATTTGAACCCAGTTCCAGCCCCAAATCCAAAACTGAATCCTGAATATTCCGTGGAAGAGATAAAGGAGAGTTTAGGGCATGAGACCTCTGGATCATTCTCACCTTCACTCCCTCAAAACCATCTCCTGGTTTTTGTCCTCTCCTGCCTTAGGGCTGGAAAATTTGGATTAATCCAAATCTCTCCAGTCTCCCATGGAGTGACTCGGGTGAGGCAACCCAGGAAATTTGTGGCAGAATTAAGGGACTTCATGTGTTCAATTCCTAGGATTTAAGTTCCCTTCCCACTCCTGGAATTCCTGTGCTGGGATTTTGTTGCTGAGAGGTTCCAGAGCAGCATCCTGGCCTCGGTGGCAGCTCTGGGATTTCTGAGGGAGGAGAGCTGTGGGAGTGGGAATTTAGGCTCTTTGGGAAAAACATCAGCGTTGTCCTCTGGCTCTCCTGGAATTCCAGGTGACCTGGGGTGGGGGAAGGCCAGACTCCCACTCAGATGTGCCTTAAACATCCCCGTGTCTGGAGCAGACATGGCATTATGGAATATTCTGAGTGGGAAGGGCTCACAGGGACCAGGTCCAACTCCAAGCCCTGCACAGACATCCCAACAACCCCACCCTGGAGCAGCCTTGGGAATGTGCCCATTCCCTGGGGAATATTCAGTGCCCAGCACTCTCTGGGGGAAGAACTTTTCCCTAAAATCCAGCCTAAGCCTGACCCAGCTCCAGCTGTTCCCTCATCCCCTTTGGCTGCTCTCTTTTTCCATTCCCCTACACAAAGCCAAAGGAAATTCATTAAAAAATTGAAATTTCCAACACATCCAAGCAATCCTCTGGAAAACCTGGAAAAGAGCCACTCTCGTGGAGGTGTTTGAAACAACAACCTTGGTGAAAGTCAAACAACCTCGTCATGGTTTTGGTGTTGCACCATCTCCTGTCAAACAGACCCAGAGGAGATTAGGATGAAACATTGGGATGCAATTCCTGGCTGGGAGGGTGAGGAGGGGCTGGGATGGAATTCCCAGAGAAGCTGTGGCTGCCCCTGGATCCCTGGAAGTATTTGAGGCCAAGCTGGACATTCAGAACAGTCTGGGACAGTGGGAGGTGTCCCTGGCATGGGGTTGGAACTGGATGTTCTTTAGGATCCCATCCAACCCCCAAAAATTCCAAGATTCCATGCTTTTGAATAGTTCCAGTTGGGGTTTTTAGGCAAAGCAGATAAACTCAGCATCAGCCCACAGGAAAAATATTCCAACATTCCTACAGGGATTCCAAAGCTTTGGCCTCCGGCTCCAAAAAGAGCTCAGAATTCCTCAAATCCCCAACATTCCGGGCTGCTGTCATTCCCTCAGCCTCATTCCCAGCTTTTATTCCAGGCTCAAGATCCATTTAAACTCAGTGTGGGAAGGAATTCCAGGCTGGGAGGGTGGGGAGGGGCTGGGATGGAATTCCCAGAGCAGCTGTGGCTGCCCCTGGATCCCAGGTTGGACACTTGGAGCAGCCTGGGACAGCAGGAGGTGTCCCTGCCCATGGGATGAGATGATCCTTTAGGTCCTTCCCACCCAAACCATTCCAGGATTTTGGAATTCCGTTGTGTCTGGCTGGGGGATGTGCAGGGATCCGATTGTCCGGGGTGAGGATGGA
>JAOTQP010001286.1:1352010-1371686 GCA_026413545.1 Cichladusa arquata
GCCAGGAGATCAGGGTCACTGCCCCACCCGGCTGCAGCAGATGGGGACAGAATCCACATTTCTGGCCACATCCTGTACTGCACCCAAGACAGTGGGCAGTGGGATCCGCTGGAGTTCCGCATCCCACGGCAGCTCCGGAGCCATCCCGGCTTCGGTTCCTGCCTGGGAATTCATCCAGGCTGGATTGATGGGAAGGGGAACCCGTGGGGTTCATTCCGGGATTGAGGGATGGGGGTTTTCCTGGAAAATCCTGGGATTTTCATGGAGTTAATTCCATGTGGGGATGAGGGAATGGATGTTTTCCAGAAATCATAGGGTTAATTCCATGTAGGAATGAAGGAATGGATGTTTTAGTGCCATCCTGGGATTTTCATGGAGTTAATTCTATAGGGAAGCAGGAATGGATGTTTTCCTGAATTTGTGGGATTGTCAAGGAGTTCATTCCATGTGAGAATGAGGGAATGGATATTTCCCTGAAATCCTGGGGTTAAATCCATGTGGCAAGTGGGAATGGATGCTTTCCTGAAATCGTGGGATTTTCATGGAATTAATTCCATGTGGGAATGAGGGAATGGATGTTTTCCAGAAATTCTAGGGTTAATTCCATGTACGAATGAGGGAATGGATGTTTTGATGCCATCCAGCCCAAATTCCCCCCAAATTCCAGGTCCCCTCACAAATTCCAGTCCAATTCCATCTTTTTTTCCCTCTAGAACATTTCCAGGCCCTCAGAGCATCCATGAGACAGAAATTCCTTTTTCCAGAGCAGGGAAGCTCCTGGGAATGGTGCTCAACTCTTATCCAGCTTTTCTCCAGGAATTCCGAGGAGATAAAAAATCTGTAATTAGAAATATTCAGGAATATCCAGCAGTGCATGGAGCAGGAAGACTTGGATTAATTAAAAAATTCCAGATTATTTTTGTCCCTGGGAATTCCATCCCAGCCAGGAATTCCTTTCCAAAATTCCATCTAAATCTCAATTTTTCCAATAGGAAGCCATTCCCTATTTTCCTGTCCTTCCATCCCTTATCCCAAGTCCCCCTCCAGCTCTCCTGGAGCCCCTTTAGTCCCTGGAATTTTCCCTTTTCCGGGAAAGCATTCCCACTTTCCCAGCCCTGTGCTTCTAGCAAATCCCATAGAATCTGATCATTTTTGAGGGGGTAATCCACAAGAATTTGGGAAGAACATGGAAAAATCCCAATCTCGTGTTTTCCAGCCAGCTGGGCCTCAAGGAATTCCCAGTGGAGAAGAGATGGACGGGAATCTTCGAGCAATTCCTGGAATTCCTCCAATCTGGCTGCAAGGAGGAAATGGAGGAATCTTTCACAGGATTCCACATCCAATCCAGCAAGGAGCTGAGGAAATCCCAGGAATATCTGTTCTGCCAAAGGTATGGAGGGAATCCCGGGAATTCCTGAGGAAATCCAGGGAACTCCTATTCTGTCAATGAGGAAATCACAGGAATCCCTGAGAAAATCCTGGGAATATCTGTTCTGCCAAAGGTACAGAGGGAATCCCAGAAATCCCTGAGGGAATCCTGGGAATTCCTGTTCTGCCAATGAGGAAATCCTGGGAATTCCTGTTCTGCCAATGAGGAAATCCCAGGAATCCCTGAGGAAAACCCAGGAATTCTAGTTCTGCCAAAGAAGAAATCCCAGGAATCCCTGAGGAAATCCTGGAAATTCCTGTTCTGCCAGAGCTACTGCAGACCCTCATTCCCACTTAGGAATGTGATGCAATTCCAAGAATTTTCCCATTTCACGCCTCAGGTGAAATTTTTACTGCTGAGGTTCATCCACACCCATGAAAATTCCATTTATGTTTTAAATTTTTTAAATTTTTAAAAATTTTTTTAAAATTTTTTTAATTCCCTTTTGGAATTTGCCAGTCTGGATTTATCCATGGCTCGTCTTCCTTCCTCACTTCCTGTTTTTCCAGAGGCACTGAGGAGATCTCCTGGAAAACCGAGGATATCCTGGAAGAGCTCATCCAGCACCAGGATCTCCAGTCAATCCAGAATTACTTGGAGAAGGTAAAGATAGAAATTATTAAAGTTATCAATATCCAGATTTAATGATGAATAATTTAATAACAAATAATAAGAATTTAAGAATCCATAATTTAATAATATTAAATAATTTAATAATGTATGGAATAAATAATGTAATAATAGATAGTTAATAGAGAATTTAATAATAGAAAATGGAATAATAGAAAACTAAATAATAGAGAATTGAATAATATAAATTTAATAATAACTAGAGAATCGAATAATAAAGAATTGAGCAATAAATAGAGAATTTAATAGTGGAGAATGTAATAATAAGTGGAGAATTTGATAAAAAATAGAGAATTTATTAATAGGGAATTTATACAATAAATAGAAATGTAATAATAGAGAATTAATGATAAATAGAGAATTTAATAATAAATAATTTAATAATTAATAGAGAACATAATAAATAGAGAATTTATATTAAAAAAAATTATAGAACAGAACTTCTATTAATAAAGAATTTTTATAATCAATAGCAAGGTTGTTTTTCCCTCTTCCACTTTTCCCTGGAGCAGCTTTTCCCTCTGGAACATCCCAGCAAATCCCATCCTGAAAAGGGGAGCAGGAAACATCCAAAATATCCCAAATTCCAGCTGGGAATTCCAGGAGAAATCCAGGTGCCCTTTTGGAATTTCCCTCTCCTCCTGATCCATGAAATCGGATTTTCCAGGCGCTGAAATCCTCCCTGCATCCCTTGGGAAAGCTGCTGAGGGCTCTGAGCGTGGCGTTCCAGGCCACGTATTCCGGGATCGGAGCCAACCGGCACCTGCTGGGAATGGCACAGGAGGAGGTCAAGTTCTATTCCAAGAAAATTTGGGAATTCTACCAGTGAGTCCAACATGGAGCTTTTCCATGGGGTGGGAACATGGAATGGATCTTTGGGATCGTGGGATTAGGGGCCATGCCTTTGTATTCCTTTTTTCTTGGGAGTTCTTTGGAAGTCTTTAAAATTCTTTGAATTCTTGGGAGTTCTTTGGAATTCTTGGGAGTTCTTGGGAGTTCTTGGGAGTTCTTTGGAATTCTTGGGAGTTCTTGGGAGTTCTTGGGAATTCTTGGGAATTCTTGGGAGTTCCTGGGAGTTCTTCGGAGTTCTTTGGTGTTCTTTGGAGTTACTGGGAGTTCTTGGGAGTTCTTCGGAATTATTGGGAGTTCTTGGGAATTCTTGAGAGATCTTGGAAATTCTTGGGAGTTCTTGAGAATTCTTAGGAATTCTTGAGAGTTCTTGGCAATTCTTGGGAGAGTTGCTTCCTTGAGGTGACAGTGTCGATCAGAGCACAAATCAGTGGGGTTGGAAATCTGGGATCATGGAATGGTTCAGGTTGGAAATCTCATCCGCTTCCTATCCCTTCCCACCATCCCAGGTGCTCCCAGCCCCTCCTTGGACACTTCCAGGGATCCAGGGGCAGCCACAGATTTTCTGGGAATTCCATCCCAGCCAGGAATTCCTTCCCAATATCCAACCCAAACCATTCCAGTATTCTCTGGGAAATCAGGACAAATCCCAGCTGCTTTTCCAGAGTGGGATCATCCTTGAACGCTCATGGATGGATCAGAGAATTGGATCCACTCTGCTCCTTGGAATCCATGGAAATTCTGGAATTCTCAGCCATTCCTGGTGCTTGTGCTGCTCAGGGAGAAACCCCTCCAACACTTGAACAACTCTGCCAGAATTCCAGGGATTTCCACTGATCTCCCACTGGATGCTGGGACAGCTCCTCCTTTGGGAACAAATTATCCTTAAAAAAACAGGGAATGACTAATCCTTGTTTTTGCTTTTCCAGGGGTTTGCTCCAGCTGGCCCTGGAGCAGAAGGGCCAAGCGCCCTCAGAGGAAGTGGATCCCAGGTTGGTGGCACCTCCAGAGTTTCCATGTTCAGCTTTTGGGATTTATGAGGAGTCTCTGAAATTCAGGAAGTTCCGAGCTTGTGTTTGTGTCCTTGAGCCAGGCTTAGTGCTCAGACTTGTCTGCTTGAGCCAGGCTTAGTGCCCAGATTTTGTGTTTGTCTGAGCCTGGACTGGGCTTAGAGTGCCAAGTTTTCCATAGTTTTCCATGGAGCATGGAACCAGCTCTTTCTCCTCATGTTCTGAAGGAGAAAACAGTGCCAGAGGAGGTAGAAAATACAGAAAAAACTGGGAATAAAAAAAAAAACTGTGGGAATCCAGCTTTAGGATTCTGGGATTGAGATGCTGAATTTTGGTTCCGCTGGCTCTGCTTTCTCTGGGTTTTCCCGCTAATTTTTCCGCAGCTATTCCCACAAATCCAGGAGAGGTAAAAGGCTTGAAGTTAATTTATTTGGTCTTGGTGGTCAAGTTATTCCATGGGAATATCTTGGAAAAACCAGCTGAGAATTGGCCTCCGGTGTTCCAGGATTTTTTTCCCGGTGACTCTGAAGATGTCCTGCAGCTCCAGGTTTTTTTTCCAGTGAATTTCCTGGAGATCTCCTGATGCTCCAGGATTTTTTTTCCCAGTGACTCTGGATATCTCCTGGAGCTCCAGGTTTTTCCCAATGAGTTTCCTGGAGATCTCTTGCATCAACTTGTGGCCACCACAACCAAACCATGCCAAGCTCAGAAGAGCAAAAAACAAGAACACCTCAGAAACGCCTCTTCCACGGGATGCTGGGTGGGTTTGGGAATATCCACATGGATTCCCCTGGAAAATCCAGGTTGTTTTCCCTCTTTTCCAGTCTCCAGAAGGGCTCCAGCCTGGTCCTGCCACTGATCCTGCCCGCCTTCTATCCCGAGCTCTCCATGCTCTACATGCTCCAGCACCAGCGCGAGGACGACCTCTACTGCCAGGGAATCGTGGAGCTCAGCCTCTTCTCGGATATCCAGCTCCTGGAATTCCTGGATGTGCAGAAGTAAGCGGGAATTTTCCATCCCCAGTGAAAATTCCGGAAATGTTGAGTCGCCGTTGGATTTATCATTGGTTTTTCCCAGTTTTTCACTGGAGTTTCTCCCAGGTTGCTGGAGGAATTGCTGCTCTGGAATGTTTGGTTGGAAGGAGAATTTTTAATTAAGGACTTTTAATTGAAAGCAGCTTAATGCAAAGGTGCTGTTATCCCTACTAATCCCAATTTTTGGTGGAAAATTCCCAAATTCTTTGCTCCAAATCATCCTGATTTTACAAATATCTATAAACTTACAAATGTAGAAGATTTCCAAATTTTTTGCTCCAAATCATCCCAAATTTAGAAATGTCTGTGAATCTATAAATGTGGAAAATTCTCAAATGCTTTGCTCCAAATCATCACAGATTTAGAAATGTCTATAAATTTATAAACGTGGAAAATTCCCAACTTCTTTGCTCCAAATCATCCAGAATTTAGAAATACTTTGGAAAAGGAATGTTGTTCCCTGTTAAAATGTGGGAATAATGATGGAAAAGATGGAAGAAGTGGAGGCAGATGCTTCCCTCATCCATTCCAGCTCCTGGATCCACTTCTGGAAAGCAGATTGGGAATTTTCCTCTGGGATTTCAGGAGAGCAGCAGATCCAGAGTCTCAATTGGATTTCGTCCAAAAGAAATGAGAGGAATTGGATGGAAAAGTGCCAAAAATTTCTCATGTATTATCCCTGGATCATCCCTGAGGAACGCAAGCTCTGATAGGAGCTCCCAGGGAAGTGGATCCATGGGATTGGAGCTCTGAGGGAAGTGGATCCATGGGATTGGAGATCCCAGGGAAGTGGATCTTTGGGATGGAGCTCCCATGAGGAGATGGAAGAACCACTGAGATTCCAGGTGTAATCCATCCTAAATCCCACTTTTCCCTTTCCAGGCACCTGTGGCCTCTCAAAGATCTCACCCTGACCTCCAACCAGGTGAGGAAAACCCTCGGAGCCAGATGGGAATGGGACATGGAATTGTGCTTGGATGAGGATGGAACTTCTCCGAATCAATCCCAGGAATCCAATCCATGATCCGTTTCAATCCAGAGTCGCTGCCTGTGGATTTCCTCAGATTTCCTTCCCAGATTTTGTGGGATGGCTCTGGAATTTCTGTCACTGGTATTCCAAAGGTATCCCTGTTTCTTTTCCAGAGGCGCTCCCTGGTCAAGGATAAATGTTTCCTGTCTGCCACCGAGTGTCTGCAGAAGCTCATGTGAGTCCCTGTCCGCCTCTTCCCACTGAAATCCAGGGATTTTTTTTGGAAATGCCAGGAATTTGTACCTGTTTCAAAAGTACTCTAGTGCCATTCCAATAATTTCTTAAGGAAAAGTTACTTGGGATGTTCTTTGTTTCCAAGTGAATTCCATGGAATTTTTTCCTCCAAAACTCCCATGAAGACAGCAATGATTAAATCCGGCAATTCCCTGCTCAGCACCTTCCACTTCCCAAAGATATTCCTTAGGAAGGAATTTCTGGCTGGGAATGTGGGGAGGGGCTGGGATGAAATTCCGAAAGATTTCTGGCTGCCCCTGGATCCCTGGAAGTGTGCAAGGCCAAGTTGGAGCACCTTGGGATAGTGGGAAGCGTCCTTGGCCATGGAATGGGATGATCCTTAAATCCCTTCCCACTCAAACCATTCCATGTTTTCTCCCTATGGAAAATGGGACTGGAACACCTCCTCCAGTCAAACCTAAATTGGGATTGGGATTGGGATTGGGATTGGAATTGAGATTGTTTTGTGGACATGTTTGGTTTGGGATCCTTTCATATCCATTGGCTTTTCTGGGAACATTCCCACTCCTTCAAGTTCCCTTCCCCCAGCTCTGCCGTGGAGATCCCAGGAATGTCCCATTCCATGTTGGAGACCCCAGGAATGTCCCATTCCATGTTGGAGATCCCAGGAGTATGCTATTCCATATTGGAGATATCAGGAATGTCCCATCTCATATGGGAGACCCCAGGAATATCCCATCCCATATGGGAGATCCTGGGAATATCCCATTCCATACTGAAGACACCAGGAATGTCCCATTCCATATCGGAGACACCAGGAATGTCGCATTCCATGTTGGAGACACCAGGAGTATCCCATTCCATATTGGAGATCCCAGGAATGTCCCATTCCATGTTGGAGATCCCAGGAATGTCCCATTCCATATGGGAGACACCAGGAATGTCACATTCCATGTTGGAGACACCAGGAGTATCCCATTCCATATTGGAGATCCCAGGAATGTCCCATTCCACCCTGGAATATCTCCTGGCCCAACCTCGCTGCCTCCTCTTTCCTCCACCCTTTGGAGCCAATCCATGAACTCCAAATCTCCTGAAATCCCTGATTTTTTTTTTTTTTTTTTAAATCTCACTTTTCCATGGCTCTTTTATCCTAACAGCACCACGGTGGATCCCAGGGAAAAGCTGGAAATCCTCCGGAAAACCTACGAGGAGCTGGAGCACACGGTGTCCCGGCTGCTGGAGAAGGAATTCCGGCTGCCCATGGATGATCTCCTGCCCCTCCTCATGTTCGTCGTATCCCGAGCCAAGTGAGTGGAATTTTTTCCCTCTGGAATATTTCCAGGTGGGAAAATTCCAATGAAAACCTTTGGGATTTGGGGTTGGATGTGGATTTTTATCCAGAGGTATGGTTGGGTTTTTGGGATATAAAGTGCCAGTGGAATTCCGGAGTGTGCGTGTCTTATCCTAAAGGATATTTCATGGAAAATGGGATTCCTTTTATCCCAGAATTCCAGAGTGTCTGTGTCTTATCCCAGAGGG
Organism: Cichladusa arquata; assembly: GCA_026413545.1. Taxonomy (NCBI): domain Eukaryota; kingdom Metazoa; phylum Chordata; class Aves; order Passeriformes; family Muscicapidae; genus Cichladusa; species Cichladusa arquata. The sequence goes on from JAOTQP010001286.1 coordinate 1,359,730, forward strand.
TATTTAATAGAAAATGGGGTTCCTTTTATCCTGGAATTCCAGAATGTCTATGTCTTATCCTAAAGGATATTTCATGGAAAATGGGGTTCCTTTTATCCTGGAATTCCAGCATGTCCATGTCTTATCCCAAAGGCTATTTCATGGAAAATCAGATTCCTTTTATCCCAGAATTCTTGAGTATCCATCTCTTATCCCAGAAAAAATTGGGATAGTGGGAGGTGCCTGTCCATGGATCATCTTGAAGGACCTTTCCAACCCCAAACGCTCCGGAATTCCGGGATTCTGGAATTCCAGGATTCCTACAGGAATTTTCCATTCTCAGCAGGGACTGGGATTCAGCTGGGAGATGAGGAATCTAAAATTCCATACAGCAATTGGCATTTCTTGTGGATGGATCCGGAATTTTCCTTGGGATGGAGCATCTGAAGTTGTGGCTGCTCCATCCCTGGAAGTGTTCCCGGTTGGAAGCACTTGGAAAAATTGGGATAATGGGAGATCCCTGCCTATGGATCATCCTGAAGGAGCTTTCCAGCCTCAAACCCTCTGGAATTCTGGGATTCTGGAACTCTAAGATCTCAGATCCGCCTCCAGCAGATCAGGATGTACCAGGAATCAGCTCTGGAATTCCAGAGTTTCCCTCCTCTCCAAAATTCCCACCCCCCCACATGCCCAGAGATTTTTTCCCAGATTTTGGGATTGGGTTTTTCCCTAGGATCCAACACCTGGGAGCTGAAATCCATCTGATTCGGGATTTGATGGATCCCACCAACCAGGGCGGAATGTTGGACTTCCTGCTGACAGCACTGGAGGTAAGGGAGTCTTCCAGGAATTCCAGCGCAGTCTGAGCAGCAAAATTCCAGCTTTTCCAGAGTGGAATTTTTGGGAATTTATTCCCTTGCCAGGCTGGGAAAAAATCCTTACCCTTAATTTCAGACAGATTGAATTCTGTTGGAATTATCCTCGGGATCAGCAGGGATTCTCTGGCTGCAGGAGTTTGGATTTGATCCCAGAATTCCCAAATTTTTCCCTAATTTTTGCTCTGTTTCCTCCCCAGTCGTGCTATGAACACATTCAGAGGATCCGGCTGCATCCAAAGGAAAGCTCCCACAGCTCCTGATTCGTAGGGAAAATCCTCCTTTTCCTGAACTTTCTGGACCAAATCCAGCTGGAAAAAGTGGGAATTGTATCCCTGGATGCCTTTAAAGGGAAGAATTCCTCCCCAGCCGAGGTTTTCCTGATCCCAAACACACTGGAAAGGCTGGAATTTCCATCTCCAATCTTTGGGAAATTTTTTTCCAAGCAGAGAAGGTTTTTGTTTGTTTTTTTAAAAATTTTTTTAGAGTTTTATCTCCTTTTCCCACAAAAATTCCCAGGAAAAGAAAAAAAATCTCCTTTTCGTTTTCTGGATGAGTTTTTTTTTTTGCACTGGAGAATTCCCAGAAAAAGAAAGAATTTTTTTGGGAAACACCAACTTTGATGGGATTTCTTGGAATGAGATGGAGAGCTCATCCCAAAGCTCCTCAAAATTCCTGGAATGAGAGGAGATTTTTCCCACCACTCCGTTTCCTACTTCTTCCAACTCAGGACTTTTCCCATTGCATTTGTAAGCTGCTATTCCCGAATTTCCTGATTTTTCCCATGCTCCAAATGTTTTTATTTGTCCTTGGGAGACCTCAGGGGTGATCCCACACTGCTTTGGAATTCTGGGGGCTTTGAAAAGCTTGGATTTATCCTGGATTTTGGGAAATTCTGGGAAAACAAACAGAAAACATGGAATAGAAACTCCAGTCCCAGCTGGATTTTTGCCCTGAGCTGGAATTTCTCTTTGGAATAAGAATCTTTGGGATATTCCCAATGGATATTTGGGATGCTGTTCCCAGCATTCCAAAATTTTTTAGTAATAGCCCCAAAAAAATCTCATTTTTAACGGTTTTTATCCCATTTTTAAAATTTTTCTTGGGATTTTTTCCCCTATCCAGGAAAACAAAACTTCTCAGGCTTTTTTCCTGCTGCTTTTTCCAAGTTTTCCTAATTTTTTAAATTAAGGGAAGTGAATCCTTGATATTTTTGGGGATGAAAAACTGGAAGTCCAAAGCTTTCAAAGAACGGAATTTTTATCATTCTTCCCTTGGGATTTTTTCATTTTTCTCAGGAATTGTTTTTCCCAGGAATTTTTTTCCTTATCCAGGTGACTCCCGGAAAACAAAACCCCCCAGGCTTTTTCCTCCCATATTTCCCAAATTTTATCCTTTAATAAATAACAGATTAGTTACAGTAATTAATATATTAATGAGAGAATTCCATGGGAAGTTTGCCAGGAATTTTTATTTAAATAAAACTCTTGGAATTTTGAAGATTCCAGGCTCCATGCGCTCCTTATTCCAGTCTTTGCTGTCTTCAGGAATCTGGGAATTTTCTAAATACAGGAAAAGCAGCTCCTTGAGATTTTTAGGAATAAAGAAAAAAAATGCAAATTTCCTCTAGGAAAAGGACATGCAAAGTGCAGGGGGTGGGTAAAAATTCCAAGGAATTCTCTGGAAAACAAGGTGGATTTTCAGTTTCCTAAAACTTCCTGAAATTCCAAGTTTTTCTCGGCTTTTGTTTCAGGAAGAATTCAAGTGAGGCCTGAAGGTAACAGTGTGCAGCCATTTGTGCTTCCAGGTTTTTTTTTTTTTTTTTCCAAGGAAAAGCAGGAGGGGGATGTTCCACTGGGAATATTCGGTGGCATTCCGGGTGGGAATTGTGCTGTGGAACCATGCGGGGAGTGCTGGATCCGATTTTTCCTGGAGGGAATGCTGGGCCTTGGGATGGAGCGTGGAATTGTGGGAGCACATTCCCGTTCCTGCTTTTTATTGGGATGAGTCAAGGCTCAAAGTTCAATGAAATTAAATTTATCCTGAGCTTCTCAGCTTTGGAAATCCTGCTTTGGAAGACATGGAATCAACATTCCCAAATCCAGGCTCCAGCTCCAGGAATTCCATGGAATTCGCCAACTGGAATTCTCTAAAAAATTATAGAAAAGCTGAGATGCACCTGGAGGAGGAGAGGTTTAACAGAGCTGAGCTTAAGCACAGGGAATTTGCTTCAGTCCACTTCCAACTTGATCCATAGGGAATTCTTTCCCTGAGTGATGCTCAGAATCCTAAAGAAGTTTGGGATTTTCCTTTGGCTGGGATTGTTTTTTCTCTAATTCCTCCACACCGCTTAGAACTTTGGGAATGTTCTCCCTCCTCCTCCTGGAGTAAAGCTTTTGTCCAAGTCTGTTTCCTCCAACCCTTTGGAAAAAAGCTTGGAAAAGCGAGAATTCAGAGCAGGGCTGTGTCGATGGCTGATTCCAGGTGCTGGCTCCAGCTCAGGCTTCCATGGAAGTGTCACCAGCTGGAATTCCCTAAAAAAAGGAGTGAAAAAGCTGAGCTGCACCTGGAAGAGGAGAGGTTTTAACAAAGCTGAGCTTAAACACAGGGAATTTCCTTTGTTCCCCTTCCAGACTTAACTTATAGGGAATTCTTTCCCTGAGTGATGCTCAAAATTCTAAGGAAATTTGGGATTTTCCTTTGGCTGGGATTGTTTTTTTCACTAATTCCTCCAAACTGCTCAGAACTTTGGGAATGTTCTCCCTCCTTCCCAAACGTTCTCCCTCCTCCTCCTGGAGTAAAGCTTTTGTCCAGGTCTGTTTCCTCCAACCCTTTGGAAAAAAGCTTGGAAAAGCGGGAATTCAGAGCAGGGCCATGTCAATGGCCAATTCCAGGTGCTGGCTCCAGCTCAGGCTTCCATGGAAGTGTCACCAGCTGGAATTCCCTAAAAAGAGGCCGGAAAAGCTGAGCTGCACCTGGAAGAGGAGAGGTTTTAACAAAGCTGAGCTTAAGCACAGGGAATTTGCTTCATTCCACTTCCAGGCTTGATCCATAGGGAATTCTTTCCCTGAGTGATGCTCAGAATCCTAAGGAAGTTTTGGATTTTCCTTTGGCTGGGATTGTTTTTTCTCTAATTCCTCCACACCGCTCAGAACTTTGAATGTTCTCCCTCCTTCCCAAATGTTCTCCCTCTCCTGCTGGAGTAAAGCGCTTATCCAAGTCAGTTTCCTCCAAAACCTTTGGAAAAAAGCTTGGAAAAGCGGGAATTCAGAGCAGGGCCGTGTCGATGGCCGATTCCAGGTGCTGGAGCAGAGCCTCCGGAGAAGGAGAGAGGGAACTCAGATCCAGCTTCCGGAAATCCTCGTTAGCGCTTAACGAGCTCAGCACTTTCACCGTCCGCTTCAGGTCGAAGACGGCGTGCAGCATTCCCAAGGTGGAAATGGCGGCTTTGGAATTGTTCTGGGATGAGGATTCCTCATCCAGGCCCTTCTCCAAGATGGAAATCCGGTTTTCCGCGATGACTTTGAGGAAGTTGTAGAATTCCTTGTAGTCGATGCCCGTGCAGGATTTCATGATCAGCTAAAGGGGGAAAATGGAAGTTGAATGGGAATGACAGCAAGAAAAATCCCTCAAATTGATTATGAATTCTCTGGGATCATAAATAATTCTGTTTAATAATTTTTTTTTACTCAGAATTGCCTCTGGATCCAAAGGCCTAAGGTTGTTTTTCCTGAATATTGTGGGAATTTTGCCAAAAATTAATTAATTTTTGGAAGGAAATCAACCCAAGGAGAGGGAACAGTTTCCAGAAATAAACTTGGAATTTACCTCATCCAGGAGGTTCTGGAAAGAGTGCCACCCATCCTCTTCCTCATGGAATTTTGGTTGGATGATGGAGTTTTAGGTTCTTTCCCAGCTCCAGGATAGGGCAGCCACAGTTTGTCTGGGAATTCTATCCCAGCCAGGAATTCTTTCCCAATAACCCATTGAAATTAAGTGGGAAGCCATTCCCTGCGTCCTGTCATTCCATGCCTTATCCCAAATCCCTTTCCAGCTTTTCTGGAGTTTCTTTAGGCTCTGGAAGTGGCTCTGAGGTGTCTCCCTGGAATTTTCCCTTCTCTAGGTGAACATCCCCAGCTCTCTTGATCCTGGAGTTTTCCAGCTTTCCAACTAACATTCCAATCTGGACACAGCCAAAAACCAAAGCAATTCCCAAACTTTATGGGGGACATTCCCAAACTTTTATTGGGAATATTTCCCAACAGAACAAAGCTGTCCCCAGCTCCTACTTCCTTATAAACCACGGCAATTCTGCCATGAAAATCTTCAACTCCAACAATCCCAGAATTCCTGGATGATCTGGGATTGGGGTGTACCTGGCATTGGAGGTGCCAGTCATCCATGGGTTCTTTCCATTGGCTGATTTCCCGCTGGACGGCCGCCAGCTCATCCTGCAGGAAGCACCACATGACGGCCACGTTGCAGCCGTTGACCCAGTTGTGGTTGATGGAAATGGTGTCTTCCTGAGGGAAAAATTTGGGATAACCCACGGATAATTAATGCTTAGTCACTAAATAATTTTTAGGAATATTATTATGGAATTTGCTGTTCCAAAATTCCCATTCCTGAGAAGGGAGATGCTTCCCTGGCATCAAAATCCTGGAAATATCCTTCTTTAGAAACCCAAAATGTCCCAAATTCCCAAAATGCAGCTGTTGACTCAGTTGTGGTTGATGGAAATGGTGTCTTCCTGAGGAAAAAATTTGGGATAACCCATGGATAATTAATGATTAGTCACTAATTAATTTTTTAGGAATAATATTATGGAATTTCCAAAATTCCCATTCCTGAGAAGGGAAAGACTTCTCAGGCATCAGAATACTGGAAAATTTATTTTTCCATGTCTGAACAACCCAAAATACCCCTCATTCCCAAAATCCAGAAGGTGGGAGAAGGTGGCAGGAATTTTGGAAAGGAATCCTATGGAATCATTTGTTAATTGGCCGTGATTCAATTCAAATTCCCAGGATTAACAATCCCACCCTGGGTCTGGCTCATCCAGGATCCCATTCCTGACAAAAGAGCAGGAAAAGTGGATGCAGGCAGTGTTTTCAATGGAATACTCTCTGAAATTCCAGTGCTCCAAGGAGCTTTTGATGGTTTTAGCATCCCAGAATTCCAGAATGGTTTGGGGTAGAAGGGATCTTAGGGATCATCCCATTCCATGGGCAGGGACACTTCCCACTGTCCCAGGGTGCTGCAAGCTGGAATTCCTCCTTCCTGGAAAGGATTTCCATCCTTTCCTCTTCCTTTTTCCCGGGATCTTCCTCCTCTTCACTCTAATTCTATGCCAGGGAATTCCTTGAATGGTTTGGCTGGGAAAGGACTTCAACGATCATCCCATTCCCACTATCCCAGGGTGCTCAAAGCCTCATCCTTGGACACTTCCAGGGTCTCTGCAAAGACCATTCCAAGGCCTCCATTCCTTCCCAACATCACCCAGGAGAACGGCTCAAATCCCAACCCCAAAATCCCGATTTCCATCCCAACAAAACCTTTGGGATCCCCCTTGGTGATGATCCAAGAGCGATTCCCAGCGGGATCCATTCCCTCACCAGGTTATAAACCTGGTGGTGCCATCCGCTGGGAATGAAGACGATCTCTCCGGCTTCCTGGATAATTTCCAGAGGGGGTTGGCTCTGGCTGTAGCGCGGATAAATCCTCTTATCCCGAAGATCTGGAGCTGTCACGTCAAAGGGGAGATTCCCTTGGCAATCCTTGAGGAATTCCTCCTGTCCCGCGGGATACAGGAGCCATTTCTTCCTGCCGCAGACATTGGCTGACCAGCTGTAAGAGCGGAAGACGTCGGCGTGGAACGGAGTCCTGGGAAAAATCAGGGATGGGCAGGAATCAATCCCGAAAAATTCCAATAGGGATTCGAGTTGCTGAAGAGCTGAGGTGCTGATCCCAGAATTTCTCATGGAATTTCGGTTGGATGATGGAGTTTTGGCTATTTAAAGCCACTGTATCCATACCAATCCTGAAATTCCTCATGGAATTTTGGTTGGATTATGAAGTTTTGGCTATTAATTGGATACTGCTCCCAAAATTTCTCATGGAATTTTGGTTGGATTATGAAGTTTTGGCTATTAATTGGATACTGCTCCAAAAATTTCTCATGGAATTTTGGTTGGATTAAAGACTTTTGGCTATTAAAAGGCCATTAAATGGATACTGATCCCAAAATTCCTCATGGAATTTAGGTTGGATTATGAGGTTTTGGCTGTTAACTGGATACGGATCCCATGGAATTTTGGCTGGATTATTGACTTTTGGCTATTAAAAAGCCATTATATGATACCAGTCAGTCCCAAAATTCCTCATGGAATTTTGGTTGGATGATGGAATTTTGGCTATTAAAAAGCCATTATATGATACCAGTCAGTCCCAAAATTCCTCATGGAATTTTGGTTGGATTATTAACTTTTGACTATTAAAAGGCCTCTGTATCCATACCAATCCCGAAATTCCTCATGGAATTTTGACTGGAGGATGGAGTTTTAGAGATTAAAAGGCCATTATATGGATACTGATCTCAAAATTCCTTATGGGATTTTGGTTGGCTTATGGAAGTTTATCTGCTAAAAAGCCAGGATATCCATCCTGATCCCACCCATCCTTTTCCTCATGGAATTTTGGTTGGATTATGGAGTTTGAGCCATTAAAGGGCCACTGTACCCCAAAATTTCTCATGGAATTCTGTCTGGATAAGGAAGTGTTTTATATCCTCTGTGCTTCTCCTCTAGTTTATTCAAATAAATTCCTTGAGGGTAGGGAATTCTGATAAAAATACCCCAAATCCAACTTTAGAACCAACACTGGGCTGGAATTTTCCCCTGGAACACACTGGAGTGACCCGTGCCATTCCAGGTTCCTGCACATTCCCAAGGGAATTTCTCATCTCCCAGATAAATTTTTTTTTGTGGGCACAGTTTGGCCTCCCTCCCATCCGGAGCCAACCAGGACACCGGGAGACTTGCCTGGTTATCCTGAGGGATAACAGGATCATTTCCTGTGATATTCAGCTGGAAAAGAAGGAATTTTGGGGGATGAGAGCCTTACCAGGATCCCTTGGGTCCCATGTAGACAAACCGAAAATCATCCACAGCCACGGCATCCCAATATTCATTGAGCCAATCCGAGGAAAAATACACGGGAGTGGTGTAAACATCCTGCTCTGGGAAAGCTCTGGAAAATAAAAACACTTGGAAAAGCAGCTTGGGAAAATGCGGTGTCCCCCCAAATCCAGTGGGAAGAGCAAGGTGGATCCTTTAGGATGGAATTCCAGTGGTTTGGGAACAGCTCATCCCAACTTTTCGCTATCCCAGGCTGTTCCAAGATGGGCTTGGATCCCTTCCAGGGATCCAGGGGCAGCCACAGCTTCTCTGGAATTCCATCCCAGCCCCTCCCCATTCCCACAGGGAAAATTCCTTCCCAAGGTTCTTTTCCCGCTGGAGAAGGAAAAACAGAGCTGGAAAGGATCCCAAATCCAACATATCAATGGAATATTCCCAATTCCAATCCCAATCTAGGTTTGACTGGAGGAGGTGTTCCAGTCTGATTTTCCATAGGGAGAAAACATGGAATAGTTTGAGTGGGGAGGGATCTAAGGATCATCCCATTCCATGGCCAAGGACACTTCCCACTATCCCAGGGTGATCCAACCTGGTCTTGGACACTTCCAGGGATCCAGGGGCAGCCACGGCTTCTCTGGGAATTCCATCCCAGCCCTTCCCCACCCTCCCAGCCAGGAATTCCTTCCCACATTGAGTTTAAATGGATGTTGAGCTTGGAATAAAAACTGGGAATTAGGCTGAGGGGATGACAGCAGTCTGGAATATCGGGGATTTGAGGAATTCTGAGCTCTTTTTTGGAGCTGGAGGCCAAAGCTTTGGAATCCCTCCAGTATCCCTCCAGGAATGTTGGAATATTTTTCCTGTGGGCTGATGCTGAGCTCGTCTGCTTTGCCTCAAAACCCCAATTGGAACAATTGAAAATCATGGAATCTTGGAATTTTTAGGGTTGGATGGGATCCTAAAGAACATCCAGTTCCAACCCCGTGCCAGGGACACCTCCCACTATCCCAGGCTGCTCCAAGCTGGCACTGGGCATTTCCAGGGATGGAGCAGCTTCTCTGGGAATTCCATCCCAGCCAGGAATTCCTTTAATTAAGTGCAAAGCCATTCCCTGTGTCCTGTCATTCCATGCCTTATCCCAAATCCCTCTCCAGCTCTCCCTTTAGACCCTGGAAGGGGCTCTGAGGATTCCTTGGATCCTTCCCTTCTCCAGGGGAACATTCCCAGTGCTGGAGCTTTGGGAATGAGCCCTGACCTGCTCAGGTGCCAGTCCTTGAGGTAGAGGCAGCCGCGGGAGGAGCGATAGCCGTTCCGGATGTATTCCCGCCAATATTCCACAAATTCCTTGAAGGGCAGCTGCTCCTTGGGGTTGGAATTGTATTCCTTGACATCACAGTTGGCAACGGGCACCACAGCTTCTCCTGGAATCACAAATCCCTCAGGAATTCTCCTCAGGAATGGGGGGGACTCATGGAATCACCTCCCCCTCAAGCTCATCCCTGCGGAATTCTGGGTTTCAAATATTCCGAAGGAACCATCCCAATCCCAAAACCATCATTGCAGGGAAACACGATCCAGGAATTTCAAATTCCTTGGGAATTCTCCTCCGGAATGGGGAGGACTCATGGAATCACCTCCCTCAAGCTCATCCCCACAGAATGGGAATTTGGGGTTTTTTTGTGTTTTTATCCTGAAAATTCAATCCTGCACCCTTTAGGATTTGGAAGAATTAAATTATCCAACATTTTTAATTGACTTATAAATATTATTTATTTAATAATAATATAATATTTATTAATTTAATAATATTTAGTTGAAATATAAATAAGAAATAAAATTTGGGAATAAATTTCAGCTTGGAATCTGCAAACCAGACCGTGAATAAGTGAGAAAAATTCCATGTATTAATTTAGGCAAAAAGCTTGGAATTTCAGTTTTTTTAGCACTTTTATCCTGAAAATTCAATCCTAAAAAACTGCATCTTTGGGATTTGGAATAATCAAATTATCCAAGATTTTTAAGTGATTTAAATATAAATAAGGAATAAAATTTGGGAATAAGTTTCAGCTTGGAATCTGCAAACCTGACCGTGAATAAGTGAGAAAAATTCAATGTATTAATTTAGGCAAAAAGCTGCAACTTTAGGATTTGGAATAATTAAATTACCCATAATTTTTAACTGACTTACAAATAATATTTATTTAATAATAATAATATAATATTTATTAATTTAATAATATTTAGTTGAAATATAAATAAGGAATAAAATCTGGGAACAAATTTCAGCTTGGAATCTGCAAAGCAGACTGTGAATAAGTGAGAAAAATTCCATGTATTAATATAGGCAAAAATCTTGGAATTTCAGTTTTTTTAGTGATTTTATCCCAAAAATTCAATCCTAAAAAGCTGCATCCTTTAGGATTTGGAATCAGGCAGGAGAAAATTCCAGGACTTACCAAACTTCTGCAGGAGATACTCAAAGTTGGGTTTCCCATCCCGTGTCACCCAAGTTTTCCTGCTGCCCCAATCCTCGGTGAACTTGGCTGAGAAAATGCAGGGGTGGTTGGGAATGAGATAATCCCGAAAAAAATCCGAATAAGTGAAGGAATCAGCTTTGTCAATAAAATCCACGTGGCCCCCGGGAAGAGCACCTGGAGCAGAATTCCCAAAATCCCGGAAAAAAGCGGTGGAACAGGCAAAGGTTGCTCTGTCCATGCAGGCTGGAAAAAAAATTCCTGGCTGAGCCAAGAAAGTTTGGAGCAGGTTATCCTAAAAAAAATCCCAACCTACTAAAAAATGGGATTTGAGACTTTAGAGCTGTGGAAAATCACGGGAAAATTGAGGGGAAATCACAGGAAAATTGAGGGAAAAGGAGGAGTGGTGCAGGAGTGTTGGGATAATTGGGATTTTCCATGGTTTCTAGAGCTGGGAAATCACCCTCCGGATGCTTTTCTGTCTTGCCAAAGCTGATTCCGTCCTAAAAGAGCAGGAAAAGAAAATTTCAGTGGGATACTCCCAAAAAATTAATTAATTGCAGGGGTGGAAGGAAAGAAATTCCTGAAATATTTGGGAAAGTGCGGGCTGCTCTGGGATTATCCCTTTGTTCCGAGGTCTGGCACCTCCCACCTTCCCGCAGAGCTTTTCCCAAGGATTTGGAGCAATCGCAGGATAAAAATAGGACCAAAAAAAAAAAAAAAGGAGGTAAAGGAAAGACTAAACAGAGAGGAAAAAAAGCAAAGAGGCTGCAGGGATGGGATTTGGGAGACACTGAGGGCAAAGGGGATTTAGGGAATTCCAGGAGGGAATTCCCCCCTCACAGAGCTTCAGATGAATATTGGAATTATGGGACATCCATGAGGGAATTCCTCCCTCAGAGATCTCCAAGGGAACAGCAGGATTAAGGGATTTTCATTAAAAAATTATGAAAATTATGGAGCTTCCTCACGGAGCTCCAAGGGAATATTATAATTAAGGGACATCCATGAGGGAATTTCTCCCTCGGAGATCTCCAAGGGAATACTGGAATTAAGGGATTTCCATGAAGGAATTCCTCCCTCAGAGATATCCAAGGCAATATTCGAATTAAGGGATTTCCATGAGGAAATTCCTTCCTTAGAAATTTCCAAGGGGATACCGGAATTAAGGGACATCCAGGAGGGAATCCCTCCCTCACGGAGCTCCAAGGGAATATTATAATTAAAGGGACACCCATGAGGGAATTTCTCCCTCAGAGATCTCCAAGGGAATACTGGAATTAAGGGATTTCTATGAGGGAATTCCTTTCTTAGAGATATCCGAGGGAATATTGGAATTAAGGGATTTCCATGAGGGAATTCTTTTCTCAGAGATATCCAAGAGAATATTGGAATTAAGGGATTTCCATGAGGGAGTTCCTTTCTTAGAGATATCCGAGGGAATATTGGAATTAAGGGATTTCCATGAGGGAATTCTTTTCTCAGAGATATCC
>JAOTQP010001286.1:1376335-1388182 GCA_026413545.1 Cichladusa arquata
CCGATCTACCCAGCCCTGCAGGGAACAGTTCCTGCCCAAAATCCCACCCAGCCTTGCCAGGGAACAATTAATTCCTGCCCAAAATCCCACCCAGCCCTGCAGGGAACAATTAATTCCTGCCCCAAATCCCACCCAGCCCTGCCAGGGGACAATTCCTGCCCAAAATCCCACCCAGCCATGCAGGGAACAGTTCCTGCCCCAAATCCCACCCAGCCCTGCCAGGGAACAATTAATTCCTGCCCAAAATCCCACCCAGCCCTGCAGGGAACAATTAATTCCTGCCCAAAATCCCACCCAGCCCTGCAGGGAGCAATTCCTGCCCCAAATCCCACCCAGCCCTGCAGGGAACAGCTCCTGCCCAGTCTGGCAGTGGGAGCCATTCCCTGGTGCTGCATGTAAGGGTTAATAAGCGGTGACCATAAAACTTCGGGCACTCAAGGCACTGTTGAGTTTCTGTCTCGGAATGTTTGGAGGAGTGGGTCAAGCCCTGAGCCCTGCTGAGTGCTGTCACTGGGAATGGCCCAGGCAGGGCCCAGGGGCAGCCCTGGCCCAGCCCTGGCAGGATGCAGCTCCAGGGAAACGTTCCCAACTGGTTGTGTGGGTGCCTTGTGACCAGCACTGCTGAATTTATTTGGGAATGGAGCTCGGGAATCTCCAAAGAAACAGAAAAGCATTCTGCAGGTTTTTCCAGAACACCCAGAACAGAATCATCATCTCTCTCTGGCTGTGAATTGTGTAGCACAGGTGTAACTTCAGGTTCAGTCCCCAAAGGCGATGGAGGGATCTGCAGAAATCCAGTGTTTGCAATCAAATCCTCAGAGCTGCTCTGAGTACACAAATTGGGAGCTCAGAAAGGGCCTCTCCCTCTTGGTGCAGCATTTTTTGCTGTGAATGCTCCTCCAATGAAAAACGATGGCCAACAAAAATAGATTTTCTGTCATGGGGGTAATTGTTCTTTTTCTCAGTGCACTCCAAATATTTCTGTAAAGCATCATCTGCTCTTTAAACACATATTGTAGAACATCAATGGAAGTCGATACCTTTTGTCAATGAGTAAAATATTCAAAGTAATGAGCTGACCTGTTCCTTATTTAGCTATTGATCCTGCCTCTCCCCTGGCTTGCCTGCCTGGAGTGCAAGGTTTGGGATTTGCTCCCAGAGCCAGAGGAGCCCGGCCTGGGAGGGGCTGACCCTGCTCAGAGGGGTTTGCTCCATTCCCGTGCTGATGGGGGAATTACACTCTTCATTATTCCTAAATTATCCTGAGTAAAGCAATCAATGAGGTGCTGAAAGGCAGGGGCTTCTCATTTTATTTACACTGATGTTGCTTTCAGTGGGGAAATGGGAGTTTTGGTGTATAGATTTTAATTAAGGCTGCAAACAACCTCTCAGAGATACAGCTAAGATTGCAGGGAAAAATTATTTTTTGTGAGCCTGAACCGCCTGTTTCAGTAATTGTGAGGATTAAAAATGGAACTGGGGACTGGAGATACTAGATTAAATAAACAATAGAGTATTTTAAGCTGCATTCAGTGCTGCTGCAAGTGAATTAAGTGGGCACAGGAGTGGCAGGAGGGATGTTGCACCTTGTTCTGAGACCTGAGCTGTGCCAGTCACCACTGCAGGGATTCACCTGCTGTGCTCTTGGAAATGGAGCCAGCCCTGAACCATCCAGCAAAAGCCCTGTGGGAGCCTTTCTCACCAGCAGTGGCACCTCCCTCCCCAGGAGTTGGGGTCTGGCACTGCTTCAAGCCTGTCTCTCATCGAGTGATGGATTTATTTCTCTTCTCTCCTCCCAGGAGTGTGATTGAGTTAAATCTCAAGCCCTGAGAAGTGCAGTGAGTTGCCAGGGCAGGAGGGAGGATCTGGGGGAGGCAGGGCTGGGCTGCTCCCAGGCTGGGTGCTTGTGAGTCCTGCAGGACAAAGATTTCCTGGAAGTGGCATTTCTTGTCTTGGCCAGCCTGGAGCTGCTCCAGAAGTGTGGAAAGCAGTTCAGGCAGACACTGCTGCCAGGCAGCCCAGAAATATCCCAGGGACAGAAGGGAGAAGGACAAGGTTGCTGTTTGGGGGCCCTGGGCTCCCTCCCATCTGCTGTCAAGGTAAAGTCTCTCCTAATGCTGCAGAAACTTTCAAATCCCCAGCAGGAGCTGTGTGTGAAGAGGGGGAGTTACTGACAGCTAACAGTGATAGAGCAGGAGAGAGAGTAAATGTTAAATGCACTTTACTATACAACAAATTTTCAGTTTATGGCATCCCAATACATCAAGAAATGTTGCTCGCTTCTGGCCAGGAAAATGTCATTCATTTTGCTATTCATATTGCTTGGAAAAAATAAGTGCAGTGCTCATGGTTATTTCCAGCCTCCCAGCCCCTGGGAAAAGCTGCTGCCCACCCTTCCCTCTGTGCAGAATTCCTGCTCCTTCCTGAGCTCTGGGCTGTGCTGCCAGCCCAGGACATGGCTCATCCCCACCAGCTCCAGGCTGTCCCTGAGGAGGGGGAACCAGGCAAACCTCCTCGTGCTCCCCAGGACAGCTGGCAGGACCAGACTGGCCAAAAATTAATTCCAGTGCCTGAAGGAAAAGGGCCAGGACAGCTCTGTCAGCTCCTGTGCTGCTGGTGTCACTCACCTGGGGCAGGTGAGCACAGAATCCAATCACAAATATCCCCTCCCAGGGATATTTGGGTTATAGAGCAGAGCTCTCCATCCCAAGGGATATTTGGGTTATAGTGCAGAGCTCTCCATCCCCAGGGATATTTGGGTTATGGAGCAGAGCTCTCCATCCCCAGGGATATTTGGGTTATAGTGCAGAGCTCTCCCCAGGGATATTTGGGTTATATTATATTATTTTGGTGCCCTGATGCAGACCCTCTGTGCCTGCTGTGTTCAGCACTCACTGCAGGGCAGTGCTGGGGTTTTGCTGCTCCTGGTCTGGGGGCTCTGGGTGTTTTCAGCCTTGGTCTGAAGTTTCTTGCCCCAGACTGCTTCAGACCAGAAGCCAGTTGAATGAAGTGGGCTTTGGGGTGCCTTGTGTGCCAGTTCCCCTGCTCCAGACAGGGTCAATCCAGACAAAATGACAAATTCTCCTGTGTGTTTGCCTCTGGGAGCAGAGCATGGCTCAGGGCTGTAAAAAAACAACAAATAAAGCACAGTCCCCTCTCTGGAGCCCTTTGCAGCCCCATCCCCTGTGCTGAGCCCCTGGGATGGGGGCACCTGGGGTGCCCTGGCTGGGACAGGGGGCTCAGCTCCCAGCTGGGCTCCCTGTGGAAGGCCAGAGCTGTGCAGGCACCGCGGCTGACAGGGCTCACTCCTGGATTCACTGCTCTGAGTGCTGCTGGCAATTACTGGAGAGAGTTGAAAGTGTTCCAGGAAGAGGAGCAGGAAGGAGAAAACAGCCCCTGCAAGTGTGCAGAGGAGTATCTTGGTTTTACAGCTGCACACAGCATCCATCAAAATGCCACCTGCACACCCTGGCTGCTACCTGGAGTTCCACAGATCCCCTGAGCTTACAGCATGCATAAAACACACTTCTAATGAGGCAGGCTCTGTCTGTGCATCCAGCAGGCTTAGAGTGAAGTACGGGGTGTGCATGTCTGTATCTGTCCAAAGCCTGCTCACAGCAGAGGGAAGGGGCTCATCTCTGCAGAGCCACCAGCTTTAATCGTTACTATTTAGTAGGTTCTAGATGTTCTAGAGTGTTCCACTAGGTTCAGGGGCTCTCAGGAGACTTTGGGGGATGTGCAGGTCCTTGTTTGGTGTTCAGCAATGCTGGGCAGGCTGAGCAAAGGCAGGAAAATTTTGGAGATTCTGCACAGAATCAACCCCAGAGTGGTTTGGGCTGGAAGGGACCCTAAAGCTCATCCTGTTCCTCCAGCAGGGCAGGCTGGTGTCCAGTCTGTCCCAGTCCAGCCTGGTGGCCAGTGGCCCTCTGCAGTGGGCAGCCCTGAGCCCTCTGTCTGTCTGCTCCTCACACCCCCAGGGCTGAGGAGGGGGAAATGGCAGGAAAGAATAGGCTGTTTTTATTTCTGTGTGCATCAAATGCTGGTTTTATAACTTATTAATGATAAATTGATCTCAGGAGATATTAACTCTGTATTTACAGAGTGTTTAGACATGCTGGGGGCTGTTTTAAATGTACCAGCTGCTCAGTGCTGATTTAAGTACACAGATGTTCTTATTAGCATAACATTCAAATCTGATGCCCTCCTTCTCTGCATCCTGCCAGAACACAAAAACAGCAGCTCCAGAGCCTGGGACTGTGGGCAGGGACAGCCTTCCCTCCCTTGGGGCCTCGTCAGCTCCCATCCCATGGATCCCATCCCATCCCATGGATCCCATGGATCCCATCCCATGGATCCCATCCCATCCCATGGATCCCATCCCATGGATCCCATCCCATCCCATGGATCCCATCCCATGGATCCCATCCCTTCCTATCCCATCCTGTCCATTCCCATCCCATGGATCCCATCCCTTCCCATCCCATCCCATCCCAGCAGAAGTGGTGCTGCCTGGCAGGGCAGGGTGGGATGAAATCCTGCTAAATCAGCCCATCTGTTCCTAATCCTTAATTAGTGTCATTCCTGCCAGGAGTGGGAGATTCTCCATCCTTGATGTAATTCTGGACACCTTTCACTGGAGGGTTCCTCTTCCAGTGGGAGAGCTCAGAGCCCTTCCATGCCCTAAAGGGGCTGCAGGAGAGCTGGAGAGGGACTGGGGACCAGGGATGGAGGGACAGGACACAGGGAATTGGAAAAGGGGAGACTGGGGTGGGATCTTGGGAATTAGGAATTCCTGGCTGGGATGGAATTCCCAGAGCAGCTGTGGCTGCCCCTGGATCCCTGGAATGTCCAAGGCCAGGCTGGAGCAGCCTGGGACAGTGGGAGATCCCTGCCCATGGAATGGGATCATCCTTAGGATCCAAGGAATCCTTAGATTCCAATCCAAGCCTTTGGTGCCCATGGGCTCAGGAAATGTTGGGAATTCAGCTCTGGGAATTCAGGAGTGCCACAATCTCCTTCCTCCCACCCATGCCCTGCTCCATAGGAATAAAAATCGAGATAAGTGGGGCTGAGCTGTGTTTGCTGTGCCCATCCCTGCTGCCATTCCTGGGAAATCCAGAGCTCTGCCTGCTCTTTTCCCACTTTTTTTTTCTTTCCCACCCTTTTTTCTCCACCATTTTTGTTTCCCTCTGTTCTTTCCTTGCCCTTTTTTTCCTTTCCCACCCTTTTCCCCCCCACAACTTCCTGGAAAACCTTTGCCTTGATTTTCTAGCAATATCCCCTAGCCTTTAAAAAACTTTGGATTTAATAGGAAAGAAGCTGAAATTGGGAATTTTGGATAAACTCATGGTGGGATTGGAACATCCCAATATTCCAACAGCCAGGGAAAAGCAGGAATTGTTGGGAGTGGGAACAGCCAGGGCTCCTTGGGAATATTTTTGCCAAGTGTTTCCTTATCTTTGACCTCTGTGGATAAAATTCCAGCAGGAATGAGGGGAATGCAGGCTCAGGAGCATGGGGAGAGAAAGAAATGGGAAAGGACTTGGAATTCCATGGATTCAAGGGCAGCTCAGCATTACCCAGCTCAGCTCCAGCAGAAAATTCCAGAGGGCTCTTCCCAGTTTTTATTGAATTTAAGGAGCAGGAAATTCCTGGGAGTTTTAATGGACTTCAAAACAGGGAATTAAAACGGAATTAAATTGGGATTTTAGGGATGATTAATGTTGGTTCTCTGTTGGAAAGAAAATCAGGAGTATTTTCCTTGTCTTTGGAGCAGGAGCTGAACCTGAAATTCCAGCCCTGGTTCCCTTCCCTGTTTGCTGGGAATGTTTTCCTTAGGGAGCTGCAGCAACACTGATGGGAAGGTGGAGCAAGGACATTTCTGGGAAGTTTCTGCTGGATTTTGGAGCCTCAGCCTGGAATTTTTAGTGTTTTATCTGGGAATTTGGATGTGGAGCAAAGGAAAAAGTGATGGGGTGAAGGAAAAGGAGCAGGAAAAACCTTGGAAGTGGTGATGGATGAGCAGGAGTGGGAATATTGAGGAGCAGACAGGTGGGAATGGGCCTGGAAAAATCCACTTTCAGTTCCTTCCCTACCAGCTGGAATTCTGGGAGTTTTCTCAATGGGTTCTGAGGAAAAGGTGGAGTTTGAACTGGTTGAATCCTGGGAGTTTTCCTAGTAGATTTCAAGGAGAAAGTGGAGTTTGAACTGGCTAGATCATGGGAGTTTTCCCAGTGGATTTTTGAGGAGAAGGTAGGGATTGTACTGATTGGATCCTTGGAGTTTTCCCATTGGATTCTGAGAAGGAGGTGGAGTTTGAACTGTCTGAGTACTGGGAGTTTTCCCAATGGATTTTGAGGAGAAGGTGGGGATTGAACTGGTTGGATCCTGGGAATTTTCCCAATGGATTCCAGTGAGAAGGTGGAGTTTGAACTGGTTGGATCCTGGGAATTTTCTTAGTAGATTTCAAGGAGAAAGTGGAGTTTGAACTGTCTGAGTACTGAGAGTTTTCCCAATGGATTTTGAGGAGAAGGTGGGGATTGAACTAGTTGGATCCTGGGAGTTTTCCCAATGGATTCCAATGAGAAGGTGGAGTTTGAACTGGTTGGATCCTGGGAATTTTCCCAATGGATTCCAATGAGAATGTGGGTTTTGCACTGGCTGGATCCTGGGAAGCTAAGGATGGGTTTGAGGAGGGAATAACAGGCTGGATTTGGGATTAAGGAATTTCCATGTCTATGAGAATTTTCTTGGAGCTGCTGGAATGTCTGGAGCTTTTCCCTCTCCAAACCCTCTCTTCCTTCTTCCAGGCTGTTGACAGAGCTGGAATCTCCTTCCTGGTGGCCCTTCAGCACCAAACTCTGGAAAACCCCTCTGGAATCGAAGCCGAAGGAAACCCCGGCAGCTCCGGATCCCAAAAGGCAGGAGGAAGAAATCCTGCTGAGAATTCCCGTGATCATCACCCACAGGACAGATTCCAACGCCAAACCAGGCAAACTCACTCTGCTGCCCTCAGGCCTGGAGATCAGGGATTGCAATTCCCAGCTGCTGCACCGCTTTGAGGCCCGGGATGTGGATGATATCCGGGTGCACAGCCCCTACGAGATCAGCGTGCGGCAGAGATTCATCGGCAAACCCGACCACTCCTTCCGGCTGCTGGCGGCGCGCATGCCCGAGCTCATCCCCATCCTGGAGATGCACTTCAGCAAGAAAATCCAGTTTTTGGAGGATGCCCTTGGGTTTGCCGGAGCCAGGAAATCTCCCCAGGCGGATTTGGGAGCGTCCATCTGGCAGGCAGGTGGGTGGCAGGGAATTCCAGAGGTTTGCAGGTGTTTTCCAGGGAATATTTCAGAGGCAAATCGTCCCTGGTGAGGAGAAATCCAAGGAATGAACTCCAGGTGGCTTCAGAGCCTTTGGCACTGCTGGTTTTCCTGGAGTTAATTCCCAGCTGGAAGGGAATTTGCAATATTCAATAGCCAATACTTAAAAGCCAACATCCAGATGTAATATCCAGTATTTAATGTCCAATATCCTATATCCAGTATTTAATATCCCATATTCAGTATCCAATATCCCATATCACATATTCAGTGTCTAATATCCCCCATCCAATCCTATATCAAATATCCCATATGTAATAAATATCCCATATCCAGTGTCACATATCTGATATCCCTTATCCAAAATTTAATAATCAATATCCCATATCTGATATCACATATCCAATAATTATTATCCAGTATCCCATATCCCATATTTAATATCCCACATCCAGTATCCCGTATAGATAATAATAATAATAGATATAATAATAATAATAATAGATAATAGATTTTAGATAGATTAATAGATATTAATAATAGATATCCCATATCCAGTGTCCCATATCCAATATTTAATAATCAATATCCTATGTCCCATATCTAGTAATTAATGTCCAGTATCCCATCATCAACATTTAATAGGCAATATTCAGTATCCCATATCCAATATTTAATATCCCACATCCAATATCCCATATCTAGTGTCATATATTTAATAGATATCCCATATCCAGTGTCCCATATCCAATATTTAATAATCAATATCCTATATCTGATGTTCCATATCCAATATCCAGTATCCCATATTCCAAATCCAATGTTTAATATCCTACATCCAATATCCCATATTTAATAAATATCCCATGTCCAGTGTTCCATATCCAATTTCCTATATCCAATATTTAATAAATATCCCATATCCTGTATTTAATATCCAACATCCAATATTCAATATTCAGTATCCCATATCCAATAATTAATCAATATTCCATATTTAATAGCCCATATCCAGTAATGGATAACCAACATCCAGTATCCCATATTTAATATTCCATATCCCACATCCCATATCAAATTTCCAATAGCCAATATTTAATAATCAATATCTCATATTTAATATCCAATATCCCATATTTAATATTCCATGTCCAATTTCCAATATCCAGTCATTAATAGTCAATATCCCATATTTAATATCCCATATCCCCTAATTAATAACCAACATCCTATATCCAATATCCCATATCCCATATTCATATTAAACCTTTAATTCCCTCAAATCCTGAAAATTTATCCCCACATACCCAGGAAATCTTTAATCAAAACATGGGATAAAAACCTGATTTTCCCAAATTTAAAAACCAGGATTTTGATATTAGAGAAGTCCAGTGTTGAAATTCTAGAGATTTTGGAATCATTTGAAGAAAACTTTAGAAATTGAAAATTCCCAACAAGAAAATTGACATTCCCTACTATTAATCCTAAAATTCCAGAATGGGTTCGTTTTTTTAACCCAACCTTGGGAATTTTGGAATTTATTCCTCCCAACATCCTTGAATACTCTTTTTTTTTTTTTTTCCTGATTTTTAATCCCAAAGGAGCAAACCAAAGATGGATTCAGTGCCAAAAAAACAACTTGGAAAATTGGAATAAATTAATAAATCCACCCACTTCCTTGCTGGAATTCCATATCCTGTTATTGAGGAATATTCCAGCTTGGAAAAGCTGCTTTATTTTTTTAGGAAGTGAATTTTGGCCTCTGGAATTCCAGCACAACAACTCCAAGGAAAAACAACCTGCTGGCTTCCTGTTATTCCACCAAATTCCAAATCCTGATAGAATTCCAGAAAATAATTGGATTTTGCTGGGTTTTGCTCTCCTTCCCTGTTGAATTTGGAAAAGCTTGGGAAGCAAAGGGGAGGTGATGGAAATCCTGACTTTTCCAGGTTTTTTGTTTGTGTTTTCCTTGGATTTGTTGCTGTTCCTGTTCTGTCACAAGGTGGCACTCACGGACTGCGTGAGATCCTTTGGGATTTTTTCATGGAAAACTGATTTTTTTCCTGATTTTTGTCCATCTTTCTCAAATCAGGAGGTAAAAAAATCCATTTTTTTCTGTGCCTGTCTCTCTGTTTTCCAATAAGGATTGATCCAGGGATTTTTAGGATAAATATCCCTGCAGGGCATGGGAATCTCAGAAAATTATGAATTTTCTCTCAAAACTGGCACAATCCCACCTGGATCCTTTGTTTACACCAATCCTGCCCTCAGTTTATGCATAAATTTATCAAATTAAATTCCCAAACAAGTCAATTTTGGCTCCATTCCACATGGAAAAGGAATTTAGGAATTATCTGCAATTATTTTTAGCAGCTTTGCACTTTTTCCTAACTTTTTTTTTTTTGGATAAATGTTGAAATTTTGGAACACCTTTTATCCAAAAAAACTGCTGAGAACTTCCCAGGATGAAAAACCTGGATTCAAATCCTGAATTCCACCTGCAGAGGAATCATTTAGGGCAGCTTAATCCTGATATTCCCAGATTTTTATCCCTGGAGAGGATGAATTTTCCCTGCTTATCCCTGTGAACAAATTCCCTGATTATTTTGATTTCCTAGGAATTCCTGGAAAAATTGGATGGTTTTTTTGTCTTTGATTTAAATGATCCCAAATATTCCTGACTTAGTTCTAGCCCTAAAAAATTTCTGGGAATTCCAGCTCTCCTTCCTCATCCCTTTTTTTTGCTGATTCTTTAGCATTCCCACATTTTCTTCTTTATTCCAGGAATTATTCCTGTCCTGTGGGATGAATGGGGTGGCAAGGATGGATTAATTGATTTTCATGGAATAATTAACAGCTGGCTGTTGGTGACCATTGGGAATTTTGTCATTCCCACTTCTCCTGAGGAAAATTGGGAATTTTTCCAATTTCCAATTCTGAATTCCCAATAAACAGTGCCTGGTTTGTCCCCCTTTGGAAAACAAGAACAAGGAATAACTTCCTTATTTTCCACTTGGATGGAAGCAGAATCCAGGGATGATCAGATCATTGGATAATCCCAAGGATTCAGAATTTTTAGGAATTCTTGAGAGGGATTTAGGGTTTGGTGCTTCTGGGGCAGCTTTTCCCATGGAAGAGTGGTTGGGATATTGGGAAGGAATTCCTGGCTGGGCTGGAATTCCCAGAGAAGCTGATCCAAAGAAAGTTGGAGCAGCCTGGGATAGTGGGAGGTGTGGAATGGGATCATCCTTAAGGTGCATCCCAACCCAAATCCTGGGATAATCCTGAATTTTTTGGGAATGTGCTGCTCTGATGAATCCCCACAGTCCAAACTTTCCCATTTCCCTGAATAAAAAATCCTCTCCTGGCAACTTGGCCACATCCAGGAGAGAAATTGTAAGGAATACACTTTGAATATTCCCAGAAAAATGGAATTTAATGAGAAAAATTGGATTCTGAGCCCTCCCAACTTCCTTTGATCCCAAAATTCCACAACAATCTTTAAGAATTCCATGAGCGACAATTCCATTCTCCAACTACCCTTGAACATTTCCAAGGATCCAGCAGCTTCTCTGGGAATGCTGAAGCCTCCCCTCCCTTCCAGGCAGGAATTTTTCCTTAATATCCAAGCAGGGCAAAGCTGGCTGAGCATGGAATTTCTCTGGCAGCCAGTGGATTCCTGGGAGCGACGGCAAATCCCGGAATTCCGGCGGGAAGCGGCGAAGGGACGGACAAGGAACAGGCGCAGCTGCAGAAAGTTTCCCAGGAAGAGGCCAAGGAGCTCAGACAGGTAAAAATTAGAATAAAATTTATGGATAAACAATCATTTAATTCATTAAATTAATCATTAAATTCTGAATTTTTTCATTGCTTTCGTCAAATGTTCCTGCTAATTAATTGCCGTGGGAATATTTGAAATATTCCTCAACCCCGGGGTGAAAATTCTCAGAGAATTTTTAATTTGGGGTTTAATTTTTTAAAATTAAATCCCAGAGGTGGATTGTTTGGAATGTGACTTCTGGAAAATGCTGATTTGAACAATTTTATTGTTTTCCAGCTTTTTTTGGGGTTTTCTCTCTGGTGTCTTATTCCAGAAAAATTCACAAAATATTCCATAAACACACAGAGGGAATTTTGAGTTAGGAATAAATGTGGAATTCAGTAAAGGAATGAATTTTTACTTAGATTTCACTGGAAAATAATCAATATTTTAAGGAATCAGGTCAGGTAATTTTCCTAAAATGGCTTTTTAAGGAATTTCTCTCACAGAACTTTAAGGGAAAAATTCCTCTTTTGAATATTTTTTCCCTCTGACATCTTATTTTTTCTGAATTCTTTGCTGATTCATTTGCCTACAGTTTTCCAGCTATTTTATTGTATTGTATGGTATTTTATTTTAATTTCATTTTATTTCCATTTTTAAAATTAATTTTTTAAATTATTTTAAATTTATTTTATTTTAATTTTGTTATTTTATCTTAATTTCTATTTATTTTTATTTTTATGTTATTGTATGGTATTTTGTTTT
>JAOTQP010001286.1:1389824-1403859 GCA_026413545.1 Cichladusa arquata
GATGGTTGGACCTTGGATGATGGTTGGATCTTGGGTGGTTGGATCTTGGGTGGTTGGATCTTGGTTCATGCTTGGCTCTTGGATGATGGCTGGCTCTTGGATGATGGCTGGACCTTGGATGATGGCTGGACCTTGGATGATGGCTGGACCTTGGATGATGGCTGGACCTTGGATGATGGTTGGATCTTGGGTGGTTGGATCTTGGATGGTTGGATCTTGGTTCATGCTTGGCTCTTGGATGGCTGGATCTTGGATGATGGCTGGATCTTGGATGATGGTTGGACCTTGGATGATGGCTGGATCTTGGATGCTTGAGTCTTGGTTCATGCTTGAGTCTTGGTTCATGCTTGGCTCTTGAATGATTGGCTCTTGGATGGTTGTATCTTGGATAGTTGGATCTTGGTTCATGCTTGCATTTTGGATGAAGTTTGGATCTTGGATCATAATTGGATTGTGGATGAGATTTGGATCTTGGATCACAGTTGTACCTTGGATGGTGTTTTGATCTTGGATAACGTTCAGATCTTGGATCTTGGTTGGACCTTGAACGATGGTTGGACCTTGGATGAGGTTTGGATCTTGGAACGTGGTTGGATCTTGGATGAGGTTTGGATCTTGGAACGTGGTTGGATCTTGGATGTTTGGATCTTGGATGGTTGGATCTTGAATCATAATTGGATCTTGGATGAGATTTGGATCCAGTTGTACCTTGGATGGTGTTTGGACCTTGGATGAGGTTTGGATCTTGGTTGATGGTTGGATCTTGGACCATGGTTGGATCTTGGTTGATGGTTGGATTTTTGACAGTTGAATTTTGGATGAGCTTTGGATCTTGGATAATATTTGGATCTTAGATCGTGGTTGGGCCCTGGATGAGCTTTGGAGCCTTTTTTGGATGGAAAGATCCAAATTTCCAATCAGGATGAAACAGAACTCGTGGATTCTCCACTGCAAAACCCTGTAAATAGGAAGGGACAAAACCTGACTTAATTTAATTAATTCATTAATTCATTAATTAATGTGCTTTTTCATGTTGCTGCTTTCCAACCCATCCATTCCCTCTCCAGCTCTTTCCATAAAATCCTTCAGAGCTGATCCTGGTTTTTTTATTTATTTGCACTTCGTGGTGATGAAACATTTCAAGGCTTTTCCAGAATTCCTAAAAAAAAGGGAATATTTCAATTAAAGTCTGAAGTTTACACTTGGCTCTGTTGAGAGCAGATCCCCCCTCCTAAATTATTGATATTCCATAAGAAAAATTCCCATTTCATCAATCCCAATATTTTCCAGCTGTTTTACCTCCAAAGAGCTGTTGTAAAATATCTTTTCTTAATTATTTTTTTAATTTTAATTTAAATATTTTTAGTGTTGCTTTCAAATCCAACACTACCAGTGCAATATTTTTCAACAGTGAACCTTCAAATCCTTGGATTCAGTGGGAATTTTTGCCATTTTTTTGGAATCCAGCTGAATTTTGGGAGAAATAGACACCAAACCACATCGAGGGTGTTGCTTGCAAGGTTTGTATTCCTTCATCTTAGTTAGGACTGGAATAAAAATTATTCCAGGTTTTTCCTGGCATGCACTTTATTGGAAAATCCAGTGATAATTTCATATCCATCAGTTTTTTCCTGGGAATAAAATCCTCTCAGGGCTTCTCCTGTTGTATCCCACCCCCAAATCTCTGCTGCTTTACTCAGAGGGGAAAAGAAATTCCCACACCTCATTTTTCCATGGATTTCCAAGTGGATTTTGCACCAAATCCATGTTTGTTGAGGCTGGGATGGGATCTGGGAGTGGGATGAGCCCACCCCAGAATTCCCAAAAGGAAATCTTTTGGATTGGAGCATTTTTTGAGTGTTCTTTGTGCCATATTTTTTTATTGTCGTGGGGTTTTAGCACTGACTCATTATTTTGTGGGTTGTGTTGAGTCCAACATATCCCAAAAAACTTGGAATATTCCTTGGAAAACCCATCCTGGAGCTGTACATTGGCTGAATTCCATGTGCCAGAAGGATTTTCCACCTGTAATTCCTTCTTATTAAATCTCTTGGAATTGTGATTTTTCTCTCCTGTCTTCACTTGGCTGGGAATGTGTGGGAAAAATCCCTGTTTTCCTGTGGAATGGGATTTCATGGATCCTGGGGGGTTGGGTTTTAGGATGGGTTTATCTGGGATTAAAAATATGGAGAATATTCCCTGCTGGGAGGTGGCCCTGGATGAGCTTTAAGCTTCCAACCCAAACAATTCCAGAATTCCATGATCTTCAGTGAGGCTGGGAAGAGTGGCTGATATTCCAGAAGAGCCTCAAAATCCTGGAAAAATGGGATCCTCATGAGTTTAACAAGAAGAAATCCTGCCCTGGGGAGGAGCAATCCTGGGAATTGGGAACACCCAACTGGAAAACAGGAGCTGGAGGTGCTGCTGGATGGAATTCCCAAATGGGTTGGGTTGGAAGGGATTTTTTAGGATCATCCAGTCCCATCCCCAGGGACACTTTCCTATATCCCAGTTTGCTCCAAGCCCTTTTTTCCATGAGAGGGGGATTGGAATGGGATGATCCTTAAAATCCCTTCCATCCCAAACCATTCTGGAATTTTCTGGGATTCTTTGTGCCGTATTCCTGACTCCTTTTGTTTACTGGAAAACCCAAACTCTGTTGGAATCCCACACTTGTTCCTACAGGCATAGAAATTCCACAGGGGAATCCCAAAAATTCCCATGTGCTGCTGGATTTGAGGGATTCCAAATGGGAATTCCGTGTCCCAAGTGAGAAATGTGGAAACAGGACCCAAAATTGAGATTCCAGACACCTCTGGAATGGCTCCCTCTGGAACAACCTGGATCATCAAAGGAACCTGGAGATTCCTGGATTTGGGAATTCTTCCTTATCCAATCCTCTCCAGAGCCTTTCCAGCTCCTGGATTTGAGTCAAGCTTGGAAAACTCATCCCAAAAAATCGAGGAAACATCTTGGGAGCTGCTGCTGTTGTATCCCAGAGAGTGAAATTCCACAATCCCAGTGCCAGCCCTGCTCTGTGTCCTTAGGGCTGCTGCTTTTTCCACACTTTTTATGGATTGCTGCTTCCAAGCACAGCAAATTCCCAGAGTGAGAAAAATCCTGTTCCAGGTTGGGTTTGGCTCCTCTGGGGCCCTTTGGCCTCGTTTTTCTGCTTTATTGCAGCAAATGCCCACGGGATGTTTTTTGGGAGAGCCATTAGGGAAAGGAGATGGAATGGAGGGATGTAGGGGGGCCAGGGGGAAAAAAAAAAAAAAAAGGGAAAAACTTCTGAAATGCATAGTTTTCCACCTTTCCATAAAAAAAAAAAAAAAAAACCAAAAAAAGTTGGGAAAACTTAAGCTCATAAACACCCCTGGAGAATGGAGTGAGGTTTTCCCCCCCTCTCTCCTTGGCTGTAACCACAGTTGGGAGATTTTTTTTTTTTAAATCCATGGAAATAATGGGAAAAAAAATCCTGTTCCAATTTACAAGGAAATACCTTGGGCCAAATTCCTTAAAAAAAACAATGAAGAAGAAAAGGGAAGGAAGGCTGGTGGGAGTATGGATATGGCTGGATCAGCTGGATGGGGAATGGGAGCCTGGATTTGGAATTCAGATTCTGCTGTTCATCCTGTTTGTGGGAAAACAGAATTCCAGGATGGATTGGTTGGGAAGGACCTTAAGGATGATCCCATTCCATGGGCACCTTCCACTATCCCAGAGTGCTGCAAGTGTCCAGCCTGGCCTTGGGCACTTCCAGGGATCCAGGGGCAACCACAGCTGCTCTGGGAATCCCATCCCAGCCAGGAATTCCATCCCAATATCCCATCCATCCCTCCCTCTGGCAGTGGGAGCCATTCCCTGTGTCTGTCCCTCCATCCCTTGTCCAAAGTCTCTCTCCATGTTTCCTGCAGCTCCTCCAGGTCCTGGAAGGTCACACTGAGCTCACCCCAAAGCTTCTCCTCTCTGGCTGAACATTCCCAGCTTTCCCAGCCTTTCCTGCTCCATCCCTGGGATCACCCTGGAGCCTCCTCTGGATTCTCTCCAGGAGCTCCAGCTCCTTCCCGTGCTGGATCCAGGCTGGGGCAGCTCTGCAGGTGGGGCCTCACCTGAGCAGGAGCAGAATTCCCCCTTCCCTGGATCTCCCAGCCACATTTCTTTTGGATCCTCATTTTTCCAACAAAACTGTTGCCTCAAACCCTCCTAGGATCATGTTTAATATCAAGCTTGATGTTTTTTAAAATTTCTCTCTGGTTTAGGATTTTTGGACTTTGTGCTTTCTGGTATTTCTCCATGGAGACCATCATGGGCACCTTTAATTTTTTCCACCAGGGTCTGGGATCCACATCTTTGTGGGATTTCAGGAATTCCATCCCTGTAGCACTGAGATCCTCCAATTCCTTCAGGCTCATCCCATCTTGGAATCAGCCAGAGCAAGTTTTATCATTCCCTGACCACAGGACCATGTTCCAGGTGCTGCCTGAACTCCACCCCCCACACTTTTTGGGCTCCCAGGAAAGTGCATATTCCAACAGAAAACAGGAGGAAAACTCAGCCAATTCCCAGCTTCTCCAGTGCCAAGGAGTTTGGCACTAAGCAGCTTTTTGCTGCCTGGTGTCTGGCAGTGCTGGGTCTTATTTTCAACAAACCCTGTTAAAGGATTACGAGGGCCTTGTTAAAATAATGCCCTTGGAGCTTATTCCTTATTGGAAGGAAAACAAGGATAAACAGAAAGGCTTCTCTCATCCCCAGGGTTATTGCTTGGAGTGCTTTGAAAGGAGAAAAAAGGAGGAAAACTGGCAGGAATTAGGGAATATATAAACACACACACACTTGTCTGGGAATATAAAGTGAGTTTTGTTTCATTTCTGCTTTACAGCCCTTGAAAAAAAAAATAATTAACAGCTCCCCCCGCTACTTAATCTAATTAATGCTGATGTTTGGCTATTGCATGAAAAGTTTTACCTCGGAGAAATAATCAATTAAAAGGGAAAAGGGAAAGGAAGCCGTTCCAAAGGGGAGTTGCTATATTTGCCTTTTTAATGGAGTTTAATAAATGGGAATTAGAAATCCAGGGAGTTCTGCATGGGCCGGAACAACGACAGCAAAATGGGAAATTTTAAACAGTGTTTGCCACAAAGTGCTCACGTTTTCCAAATAAAAGGTGGAAAGGCTGGATGGCTCCATGGGGAGCTCTGGGGGTCCTTCAGCTTCATCCAAGGGGGGCAAACAGGGAAGATCCCAATTGTGCTGATGGCTGAGGTCTGCTGGGCTTGCAGGGGATCAGATCCACCCTGTCCTGCTGCAGGGGGAGGAACTGAGGATCTGGAATCAATGGGAACTGAGCAGGGATCTCTGGGATGTCACCCCAACAGCAGCTCAGATTGGATGGCTGAGTGGGAAATGTCATTCCTGGTGGGATGGGGGATATCCCAGAATCTCAGAATTCCAAGTTTGTGTTGTCTCAGAGATATCCTGCTCCAACCAGGGACACCTTCCCCTGTCCCAGGCTGCTCCCAGCCCCATCCAACCTGACCATGGACACTTCCAGGGATCCAGGGGCAGCCACAGCTTCTCTGGGAATTCCATCCCAGCCAGCAATTCCTTCCCAATATCCCATCCATCCCTGCCCTCTGGCAGTGGGAGCCATTCCCTGTGTCCTGTTCCTCTACCATTATCTCCCAGTCATCTTTGGGATAATTGTTTTATCCCCAGTCCCTCTCCACCCTTGGAGAGGAGTGAGGAGCACCCAGGAGTCACTGGATTCCATTTCCCAGGCCAGTCCCTGGCGTGGATTTCTCTCCCCAAATCCAGGTCTGACCATGGAATGGCCACACTGGGCCAGCCCCAAGTCCCTCCTTGTGTCCCTGCTGGTTTCTGGAAGCAGGACTGGAACAGGGCAGTGTCCATTGCTCTTTTCCCCAAATAATCCAGATCCAGAGCTGGGAGAGCTGGAGATGGATCTGATTCTGGAATCCTGCTGGTTCCAGGCATCCATGGATTCTGTGGTAGGGAATTAGTGCTGGATACTCCAATTTCTGATTCCATTTGAGCCTCTCTGGCTCTTCCAGTGAAACCAGGAATGGCCAATCCCTTTTTCCTTTGTCTTTTCCCTGGATTTGATAACCCTCCATCATCTCCCCTCAATCCATCCTCAGTACTTCCATTGTTAATGATTCCTCCCATCCTTTTTTGTTTGTTTGTTTGTTTTTGTTTTTGCCTTTATCCCAAAGGATTTTTCCATCTTTATAGTGGTTTTCAGGCCTTGTTTGGCTTTGGGAGCTGCTGTGACCAGAACTGTTTGGCAGCAATATCCTGACAGGAAAGGGGATGTTTTCCTCATCCCATTCCAATGTCGGCACCACAGGCTCACACCTGCACTGGCCCCTATTCCCAAAATTCCAGCCTGCTTTAATCAGATTAATGGAGCAGGCAGAAAGCCTCAACCTTTAATTAAATTTAATTAAATGAAAATGTTACACCTCGATCAAATCCCTTGTTTTCTTTGCTTGTACACAAGCCTGAATCCCCTGCAGGCAGGAGCAACAAATTCCCAAAGATTTTCCAGGAATGCTTTGTGGAGGTGATTGTTGACCAAGAGGAGGGCAGTGCCATGGATTGTTCTCACAGTTTACTGGGATTGAGCTGGGGCTGAGTATCTGGGAACATTCCTTGGCACAAACAATTTGCTAAAATTGGTGCAGCCATCCAGACTTTTGGCTGAGGCTGGAAAAGATCCGGCTGCTCCTCGGATCCATCATTTGGTGAGTAAGAGCAGCACAACTGTTCTTTCCTTCAAGTTCCTTAGGGATGCCTCAGGGAGCCTTTCGTGAGGGGGAAAAGGCTGATTATGTCTCAGATCACTAATATTTGAGGTTTCATCTGATTATAAAGTCTGGGGAAGCCAGAGGAGACTTTAATCTGCCCAGGGAATCCTGGAATGGTTTGGGTTGGAAGAGACCTTAAATCCCATCCATTCCCACCTCCTGCTTGGGTTGAGACACCTCCCACTATCCCAGGGGGATCCAGCCTGGCCTTGGACACTGCCAGGGATCCAGGGGCAGCCACGGCTTCTCTGGGAATTCCATCCCAGCCCCTCCTCACCCTCCCAGCCAGGAATTCCTTCCCAATATCACACCTATCCCTGCTCTCCTTCAGAGTGAAGCCATTCCCCAGGAGAATCCAACAGAAGATCTGAACTGGGAATCTGGGACACATGGACAGTGCAACACCAGCTGTTCCCAGGATTTACAGGAATTCCCATCTCAACATTCTCTCTTGCACTTTGAAGCCATTCCCTGTGTCCTGTCCCTCCACCCCTTGTCCCCAGTCCCTCTCCAGCTCTCCTGGAGCCCCTTCAGGCCCTGCAAGGGGCTCTGAGCTCTCCCTGGAGCTTCTCCTCTCCAGGTGAACATTCCCAGCTTCCTCAGGAATTCTCCAGGCCCTTCCCAGCTGCATTCCCTTCCCTGGACACGCTGGTGGAAACTGGAGGTTCTGCTCCTTCCCATCTCTCCCATTTCTTCTCCTCAAGGAGAAGAACCACGCTGTGTTTGCTGAAAAATCTCCAATTCCACCTCTCCATGTCCTGGGATTCCATTTGGTTTATCCCTCTCTTCAGAACTCTTCAGATTGTCTCAAAACCATCAGAATTTTTAGCAACAGAATTCCCAGATTTTGGACTTTGGTGGCAGCATTCCCAAAACTTCTGTGGTGGTTGCACTACCTGGGAATACACTTCTGACTCCCAAAGAAATCTGAGGTTTTCCTCAGATTCTGAGAGTTGAGATTTTCCCAGGAAAAGAACAAAGCAAAACATAAATATTCCAAAGCTCTCTTTTTCTTTTTTTCTTTCTTTTTTTTTTAAATTTATTTTATTTTTAAGAGGGAGAAATTCAGTTTATTTTGTGTTTGCTTTGTTGTCCCTGCTCTTGTTTGGAATCCCAAGTGTTTGAAATGCTCCAGCCTTTGCTTATCTGGGAACACGTGGTGCCAGGGGTTTCTGTGGGAATGCTGATGCTTGGAAAGGCTTTGTGGAACAAAGATAAAGGAAAAATCAAATAAATCAAGGATAGATTCTGCTGTCTGAGGAGGATTTCAGAACCTTCCATCTCGTGCCACCCACGTGTCCAATGAAATGAGAACTTTTAGTCTCATTTTCCACTTTTTTGTCTCATTTTCCTCTGCCAAAATTGAAGGAAATTTTCTTTCTGCTTTTGTCCTATTTTTGCTAATTGTTTGCTTTTTATTTTTTAAAATTTCTTTAAATCAGGTTAAACTTCAAGAGTTTTTATGGATGACTTCAGGAATATCCTTCCCAAATTTTTGTTCTAAGGCAGCTGAAGCAAAACGTGCTGGGGAAGGGTTTGGACTCGATTTAGTCCCTGATGACTGGGAGAGAGTGGTCAGGAACTGGAAGGGGGCACATTCCCAAGGCTGCTGGAGCTCTGGGAATGTTTGGACAAGGCTCTCAGGGTGGGATTTTTGGGATGTCTGTGCAGGGCCAGGGTTGGGACTCGATGATCCCTGTGAGTCCCTCCATCTCAGGATATTCCATGCTCCCATAATTCCATGACAATCGTGTTCCCATTCAGTTTCCAAATCCCAATTCCTGGCACAGCCACGCTGAGACTCTGCTGGGAGCAGCCAGGAGGTTGAGCTCTGCTCCAAGGGGAGGTTTTTTTTTAGGGAATATTCTCATGGAAAGGGTTGTCCAGCCCTGGCACAGCTGCCCAGGGCAGTGGTGGAATCCCCATTCCTGGAAGGATTGAGCATCCATGTGGATGTGGCACTTGGGGACTTGGTGGTGGCCTGGGCAGTGCTGGATGACTGGACCCAAAAAAGGCTTTTCCAACCTCAACTTTTCCATGTTTTGGCTTGATTCCATCAGCCATTCTCACGGCATTGTAACATTTTTAGGGAAACTCACCAATCTTTTGGGATGAATGCGAAAGAACATCCAGGAAATTTCTTTCCAGAAGAAAGGATGGAATGCCCAAGCCCTCCTTGTTAAGGCAGGATATAACAAGGTTTGAACAGGGTTGGTTTGTGTGGAATTGGGAATGAAGGGGTGGATTCAGGAATGCCAAGGAATCGGGGGAAATAAAAAATAACAAACTAAAGGAGAGAAAAGATTTTGAACTTGGAATTTTTTGCTGCCACATTGCAAGAAACGGAATTTTAGTGGAATTTATCCACTCACAAATCTCATCCTTGCAGTACCTGATGCTCCTTTCTCCAAATCCCAAATCCTGGCTGCTTTCTCAGCTGGAAAGATTCCAGTGTTGGCACTGGCAGTGTCCAAAAAGGGAAAGCGTGGCCTGTTCTCTAAGGAGGAAATAATGGTGCAACTCCTGGAATGTGAAAACATCCAAAACTTTATAAAAGAGGATTAAAACTCCGAGAGAAAAAGCCTTGAGCTTTGCAGGAAGCAAAACAATTCCAATGGGAGCCAGCAAGGAACATGAAAAAAAAAAATTATCTATTTATCCTGCAAACAGAGGGAGCTTGGAAATCATAAAAACTTCACAAAAGCATTCCTGTTCATGGGAATATTCTGGGAATATTAAACAAACAAACAAACAAAAAAAACAGAGCAAAAAAGGAGGGTTTTTTGTTCCTTGAAAAAACTGAAGAAATTTAAAGTTTATCAAGGCTGACCCTCTGTGTCTGGGGTTTTCATGGAAAATAATTCACTCCGTTTGATAGGGAATATGGATAAAGTGGAAAAGGCAAATGGAAATCCCAGTGTCCAACCCAGTGGATAGTATTGGAAAACTCATCTTTAAGCTGCTCCTAAGCGAGCCAAGCTTAGCTGCATAAATTAACCCAATTAATTTGGTCTGAAATTAGCTTTTAAAGTAGGATTTTCAAGAATTAAAATAGATTTAAGCCCAAATAGCTCAGGGAGAGTGGGATGTGTCCGTGAACAATTCCCAACTCCTGGTTGCTTCCTAGTTTTCATCTCTGAGCAGTTTAATTTAATATTAGGAAAATTTTAATTAATATTAGGGAAAACAAACCATATTTTAATTAATTTTCATGATCCGCCCTCTCCCAGAGAAGATGAGCAGCCCTAATTTGAAGTCAGGGAGGTTGAGGCTGGATCATCACAAACCTGGGATGGGAATCATTGCACATGGAGATCATTCCAGGCATGGATTTCCTACCTGGATGACCAACATCTGGAAAGGGAATCATTGCACATGGAGATCATTCCAGGCATGGATTTCCTACCTGGAACACCACAGACCTGGAATGGGAATCATTGCACATGAAAGTCATTCCAGCCAAGGATTTCCTACCTGGATGACCAACATCTGGAAAGGGAATCATTGCACATGGAGACCAAGGTCCCAGCCAAGGATTTCCTGCCTGGATCACTAAGACCTGGAATGGGATCACTTCATGGAGAAGTCATTCCAGACTTGGATTTTCTACCTGGCTTGCCACAAACCTGGAATCGTAATCATTGCACACAGAGATCATTCCAGCCTTGGATTTCACACCTGGATGACCAAGACCTGGAATTACTGCACATGGAGGTAATTCCAAACATGGGTTTGACACCTGGATCAGACCTGGAACAGGAATCATTATACTGTCCCAGCCAAGGATTTCATGCCTGGATCATCAGAGACCTGGAAAGGAATTATTGCAGATGGAGACCATCCCAACCAAGGATTTCCTGCCTGGATGACCAAGATCTGGAAAGGGAATCATTGCATACAGAGGTCATTCCAGACATGGATTTGACACCTGGATGGCCACAGACCCGGAAGGGAATCGTTGCATGGAGAAGTCAATCCAAACTTAGATTTCACACCTGGATCTTCACATACCTGGAAGAGGATCACTGCATGGAGAGTTCAATCCAGACCTGGATTTCACACCTGGATGACCAAGACCTGGAATGGGAATCATTGCATATGGAGGTCATTCCAAACAGGGGTTTGATACCTGGATCTTCACATACCTGGAAGGGGATCACTGCATGGAGAACATTCCAGCCTTGGATTTCCTACCTGGGTCACCACAAACCTGGAATGGGAATCATTGCACAAGGAGGTCATTCCAGGCATGGGTTTGACACCTGGATCTTCACCCACCTGGAAGGAGATCACTGCATGGAGAGGTCATTCCAGCCTTGGATTTCACACCTGGATTTACCACAAACCTGGAAGAGGAATCAGCACATGGAGGTCATTCTAGACATGGATTTGGCACCTGGATCTTTACATACCTGGAAGGGGATCACTCCATGGAGAGATCATTCCAGACATGGATTTCCTACCTGGATCACCCCAAGCCAGCCCAGTACTGTGGTTCCTTATGAACATCCCATCTCCTCTCTGGAGCACTTGGAATATCCAGGAAGGAAAGGAAACAGCTGTGGACAAGTTCAGAGACTGGAGATACAAAACTCCAGGCTCTGCTCTGGGAGGTGCAAATCCCTGGAATCCTGTGCTATTCCTCAAGGTTCCCACCAATGCTCTTCAGATCAGAATCTGAATTTTCAGCCCTCAAATTCCTGCACATAATTCCCATTTCATGAGGCTCAAGTCTTCCAGGGTGGATGAATCCCCCTCTTCCCTTGATGTCATGAATTAAAGGGAGGCTGCTGGCTGGATCCCCGTGGCATTCCCAGGAACACTGAGATTTACAGCTCCCATTACCATCCAGAGGAGTTAAATGCTGTGCACATCGTCAGAACCTGCTCCCAGTTTATGGCTGTGGCTCTCCAGCCCCACTAATGGTCCCAGAAAATCTCTGGCAATGTTCCCAGTCACCTGGACTCACTGCTCTCCCTGGGAGTTTGGGGAACAAAAATCCTTTCTTGCGTCTGGCTTTAATTACCTTTAATTTTAATTAACTCCTGGGATTTTCATATCAATAATGTGGAAAAAGCAGCTTTTCATGGAGGTTTGTTTTCCATACGGGGAAAAATTGCATTCCATTTATCCCATCCCATCACCTGCGACCTCTGAGGGGCTTTGCCCAATGCCACTGGAATTCCCTGTGCTCCTGGAGGGATCATGGAGATGATCCTGGGCAGTTCCCAATCCTCTCACTCCCCTTGGATCAGCTGCAAACTCCTCCCTCTCTCTGATTTTTTATTCCAGTGGGTGATAATTTCTCATTCAGCAAAAAATTCCCGTTGGATTTAAGGATCTCGATGGGTTGGAGAGCTGGAGGGAACAGATGGAATTGGGAATCTCCAGGGAGATTTGTGCTTGTAAAAAAGAGGGAGAGGGATTTTTTACACAGGCAGGTGGGGACAGGAAAAATGGGGATGGTTTTAAATTAAAAGAGAGAAGATTTAGATTGGAAGTTAGGAGGAAATTCCTCCCTGTGAGGCCCTGGAGAAGCTGTGGCTGCTCTGGATCCCTGGAAGTGTCCAAGGCCAGGTTGGACAAGGCTTGGAGCAGCCTGGGATAGTGAAAGGTGTCAGGGTTGGAAGGAGATGATCCTTCCAACCCAAACCATCCTGGGATTTGGTAATTCTGGGATAAG
This sequence comes from Cichladusa arquata, assembly GCA_026413545.1. Classification (NCBI taxonomy): domain Eukaryota; kingdom Metazoa; phylum Chordata; class Aves; order Passeriformes; family Muscicapidae; genus Cichladusa; species Cichladusa arquata. Next base: position 1,402,335 of record JAOTQP010001286.1, read on the forward strand.
GAGTGAAATCCCTGAGTCAGGGAATATTTTGGACACACCACTCGCACTTGACCCGTGGCAAAGATGCCGCAAATAAAACGATGGGGAAACAAAACCCTGAGGGAAGGAAAAGCTTTGAGTTTGTGTCCAAAAAAGGACATTGAAACATCAAATCTGGGATCTTAAAATCCATGAAGTGTGAAAATCATCCAAGTCATGCCTGGAAATCTATGCAACACTTGGAATTTTTTCCTCATTATATTGGAGAGCAAAAATCCGGTGGTTCTGGAGGGTCAGGGGACACTTTGATTCCCAAATATCCTTTAGGCACTTGGGAATGTTGAATTGAGGATTTGAAGGGTCTTTTCCAAATTAAATTGTCCTAAAACTCCATGTTTTTGGCGGTCAGTTCTGGAAAAGGCAAATTCACAAAGAAGCTGAGTTTCTCCTAAAATCCCTGCTTAGGGATCCTCCACAGGACAACTCTCAAGGCCAGGGATTCACCAATGGATTTTAATATCCCTAAATATCTGCCCAATAATCCAGGAGCTGGATCTAAACTCCAAATCCTGCTCCTGCTCAGCCTGATCCATGGGAATGTCCCCAGAGTTGGGAAAGGACAATTCCCAATCATTGGGGTGGCCAAGGACCTGATCCCACGTAAATCCCACAGCATCCCGCTGCTCTATCCCAGATCTGGCTGTCCTGGAGACTGGAACTGGAGAAAATCCTATGGGATATGTGGGATTATTGCCCAAAACCATCAGGAAAAAGGCTGGAATATTAGGGAAGAACAGGAAGGAGGAGCTGGAGGATGATGCAGAGCTGGATAATTTGAGGGAGCATCACTGAACTTAAAAGTCTGGGAATGTGAGGCAGAATATGAAATAAACTGGTGGAAGAAAATAGGAAAAAACATCCTAGGAAAGTATCTCCAGAAAATTCCTTGGAAAAGTTTCATGGCCAATAGTGAGGGTTTGATGCCCAGAATTCCTGGGGGAAATTCCAGGGCACAAAAGCCGTTTCCAGATTCCCTGAGCAGCTGCTGGTGCTGATTCCCAGAAGGGGTCAGTGTTTCCCAAGGATTTGTGTGGAATTACCTGGCTCCTCCAAAGGGAAGTGCAATGCCTGGATGGATAAAAGTTGGGAATAGCAGGAGCAGCCTCAGGTGAAATTGAGCTCATTGCAAGTGGGAACTCACCTGGAAAATCTGACAAATAATTGATCTGATATTCCTGGGATGTGGGAATTAACCTTGGAGCAAGAGGGGGATGAGATGGGAATTGTGTTTGGCAATCCCAGAATGTGGGAATTGGCCTTGGAGCAAGTGGGGGGATGAAATGGGAATGTTGTGCTGAGGAATTCCAGGATTTGGGAATTAGCTCTGCCTTGGAGCAAGAGGGGGATGAGATGGGAATATTGTGCTCAGAAATCATAAAATGTGGGAATTGGCTCTGCTTTGGAACAAGCAGAAGGATGGGATGGGATGGGATGGGATGGGATGGGATGGGATGGGATGGGATGGGATGGTAATATTGTGCTCAGG
>JAOTQP010001286.1:1403959-1415005 GCA_026413545.1 Cichladusa arquata
GGGATGGGATGGGATGGGATGGGATGGGATGGGATGGGATGGGAATATTGTGCTCAGGAATTCCAAAATGTTGGAATTAGCTCTGCCTTGGAGTGAGAAGGCGAGATGAGATGGAAATATTGTGCTCAGAAAATATAAAACATGGGAATTAGCTCTGCCTTGGAGCAAGCAGGGAGATGAGATGGGGATACTGTGCTCAGAAATTCCAAAATGTTGGAATTAGCTTTTCCCTGGAGAAGGGGGGATGAGATGGGAATATTATCCTCAGAAAAGTGCTCAACATTCCCACTTTCTTTCCCTAAATCTCCTCTCAGGAGGAGATTTCCTGTACCGTGAAAATCCTTTTCTTTGCTTTGAAGTTCTGAAAAAGTCCAATTCTGGCAGCAAAGATGGATCTCAGGAGAGTCTCATGGAGCCGTGGGCCCTCCAGAGCAGCTGTGGAATTACTGAATCTGAATGATGCCTCAAGGCCAGGGAAAAGTGGGAACATCCTGGTTCTCCAGCTGTGAAAACACCAGCACCTTCCACCTGCACCAGCAGCACTTTTCCCTATCCCATCCCTGAGTTTCTCTCCCAAATCCCATAGGGATCCATCCCTCTGGATTTATATGTTTACAACCTGTTATATAAATACATAAAAATAGATTTATATAAATTTATAATATATGTATTTATTTATATAAATATATAAATATAAAACCAAAATATTTTTATTTTTTGATGCTGGGATCAACTTTAAAAGCTGTTCCTGTGCTGATTCTTGAAATTTGGGGAGACCCTGGAAGCTTCTCTCTGTAATTCCATCCCTTTCTTTTCCACTGGTGTCTTATCCAAATTTGAGCTTGGAATCCCTGGAAAGCCCTGGTGAAGGAAAGGCACTGGTGATTCTGGTGGATGGAATGACTGGAAAAGTGGGCATGAGATCCATGTGGAAATCCTTGAATTGCTACAGTGAGGGGGAAGATCCTAAAAAGAAGAACCTAAAAAGAAGATCCAAGGTAAGAAGCAAAGAAGGGAAAAGAGGAAAATGGGGACACAGGTGACATCCCAGGAATATTTTAGTTGGTCACAACGAGGATAAACTTCTTCCTGGTGAAACGAGCTATAAATCATTGGATAAATAACAATTAAAATCCATTTTAAAAATGATATTTCCTGTTTAAACCCTGGGATTAAATATTTCACCTCATAAAAGCCAATGCTTCCTCCTGCATCTCCAAAATCCGTTGACTCTGGACTTGGTGCAGGATACAGCCCAGAATTTCACCTGGAGGCATTCCTGGAGCAGGATCCCACCTAATTCCTTCTATGGATTGGTGTCCCTGGAAAACCCAACCCAAACTTGTCAGAATCCTTCAAACCAGGGCAAAATGTTCCCTTGGGACATTTACAAAAAGCCAGGAGGGAAAGATTCCCTTTCATTTAAATGCTGTTCCCTTTTCTCTGTCCATCAAGGAAAAAAAAACCTTTCCAATTCTGTTTGTTCTTCCTCGTTACCCAAGCAGATTTCAGTCACAAGGACAATTCCTTGGATTTCAAAATATTTATAGGAGTTTCTGGGAATTCCATGAGGAAATCTCAATGATTTTTGGCTCTGGTTTGGCCATTTTTTTGTTCCATTTCTCTGTGTGTATCAGAGGACAGAAATAAATATTTTTCAGAATATTCCTAAGGATATTTTTCCATAATATTCCTAAATATATTTTCCATAATACTCCTAAGTATATTTTCCATTATATTCCAAAATATATTTTCCCTATGTGCAATTGTGAGGATCAGAATTGATCATGGAATTGATTGGATTAAATAAAGACATCTACCTTTTCCTAATAATCTGTTTGCTTCCGTGTCCATGGAGGCTCAGGATGAGTAGAATCCATGGATGCAACCCATCCATCCTAAAATCCAATCCTAAGGTTGGAAAAGACTCCAAGATCATCCAAGTCTTTTCTTGTCCATCAAAGCCAGGAGAAAGGGATTGGGTGGATTTTTGGAGTTTTTCTCAAACAGTTGTTTTTTAATAGAGTTTGGTTTTCTGGTCAAGTTAAACCATGGGGGGGTTTGTTCCCCTTCCAGAACCTTCTCCATATCCCCACTGTTCCCAGATTTTGGGATAAGGAGCAGGAATTGGAAGGGACCTCCAAGCTCATCCCATTCCACCCCTGCCATAGCAGGGACACCTCCCACTGTCCCATGTGCTCCAAGTTCCTTCCAGCCTGGCCTTGGACATTCCAGGGATCCAGGGACAGCCACAGCTGCTCTGGGAATTCCATCCCAGCCAGGAATCCCATCCCAATATCCATCCATCCCTGCCCTCTGGGAGCCATTCCCTGTGTCCTGTCCCTCCATCCCTTGTCCCCAGTCCCTCTCCAGCTCTCCTGGAGCCCCTTCAGGCCCTGCAAGGGGCTCTGAGCTCTCCCTGGAGCCTTTTCCAGTTTGGACAATCCCAGATTTCCCAGCCTTTCACACATGTTCCCATTCCCTTTCTCCTTCCCAGAGTTTGTGCTCTACCCCTCCCACAGGAGCTGGTGTCTCTTTCCCCTTTGGATACAGCTTGGAAAGAGGATTTTTAGCTCCTTTTTTCCTTTTCCCCCCTCATCCCCAATTTGCAATTTTCACTTCCCAACACCAAGACCAAGTCACTCTTTCCTTCTCCTCCTTCCTGAAGAAATTAATTAATTAATTAATTAATTAATAATTAATTTAAACACCATCAGCCACTCCCCTTTTCCCCTTCCCCCATCCCACTCTCCCTTTCCCCCCATCCCAACTCCTGGAATATAAATCATTTGCTGTGGTCTGCAGCTCAGCTGGAAAAACCAACAACCCGGGTCTATAATGTCACCAGCATCTCATTTAGGGGATTTATGGGGCCTGGCCTTAAGCACTTGCTGCTTTACAGCCTGTCAGTTCACTCCTGCAGGAATTCCCTGGGGATTCCAGCTCCTTATCCTTAACTCTGGCTGTCCGGCTGATCTCAGGAGCTTTTCCAGAGATAGATCCCCATCCCTTGGGAAATGGGATCTCAGTTTTGTTTCCATCTCTGATTGGTCCTAAAGAGGATCACAGCACATTCCTGCAGTCGGGAAGGGCTTGGAATTGGGATGTGCTGGATGCAGGAGGCAAGTGGAATCATTATCCAAGGCAGATTTGTTCACACACTGAGTGGGAAGAATGTGGCTGCCTCTTCCTTCGGGCTCCCTCTGAGTTTTCTGATTTTCCTTCAGGTTTCTTCATTTCCTTTGAGTCTTTCCCAGTGCCTGGAATTGTCAGGGAGAAGGGAATCACCAAGTTGTCACTCCCTGCACTGTTTTCCCTGGACAAAGGAAGGATGAGGGGAATTTCCTTCACCAGGTGGTTGCAAACATCCCTCAGCTGAACCCTGCTGGCCCCAGTGGCCTGGTGACAACATTCCAGGAGCCACCTGTCCCTGGAGGAGCCAACCCTGGGGAGCAGCAGCTCCAACCATCCATTACCAGCCTGGCACACATCCTGGAGGATCCAAACTCCTTGGAGCCAATCCGTGCACCCGAGCCAGATGTTGTTCAAGGACCAGCCAAAATCTAAGTCCCACATTTTGTTACAAACTGTGCTGGATTTAGGTTGGATTTTTGGGAAAGGTTCTTCCCCCAGAGGGTGCTGGGCACTGCCCAGGCTCCCCAAGGAAAGGGGACATTCCCAAGGCTGCTCCAGGAGCATTTGGATAATGCTCCCAAGGATGCCCAGGGTGGGATTTTTGGGGTGCTCTGGATGATTCTTCTGGGTCCCTTCCCACTCAAGATAGTCCATGATTCTCTGACAGGCCCCAACCACATGGGAATGAGACTGACCACTGTGAAATTCAGGGTTAGGTGCTTCCCAAAGACAGCAGACATTTCCTTTTAGCTCCAGATTTTGGGAAAAGGTTTTTCCCCCAGAGGGTGCTGGCACTGCCCAGGCTCCCCAGGGAATGGGCACAGCCCCAAGGCTGCAAGAGCTCCAGGAATATTTGGACAGCACTCCCAGGGATCCCCAGGGTGGGATTGTTGAGGTGTTCTGTGTTCTGGGTGATCTTGTGGGTCCCTTCCCACTCAGGATATTCCATGACAGACCTCAAACACATGGGAATGAGATCACTGACAGGAATTCCAGGATTATCTTTCCCAAAGACAGCAGACACTTCCCTTTAGCTCCAGGTAGATCCACACCCAGCTGGGACCTGGCCAAGCTCCTGGGATAGCACCTTCCCAATCCAGTGAAGAGCAGCAGGGATCCCAGAGTGACTTTTCCTGGAGCCAGTGTCCGAGTTCCTCTGACATTTGGAATAGGCACACCTGGGTGGCTTTGGAGGGGCTCACTCAAACTGGCAGTGCTGGGAGTTAAATTTCCTGGCTGGAAACTGATCCTGTCTGGGGGAATGTTCTGGAAAGGCATCTCCATGATCTTGAGGTGTGGGAGTGACACCAAGATTGGGTTTGGCAGCACAAGAGCCAATTTTTCCATGTTCTCAGCCACCTTCTCTGTGTTCCCATCCATCTTTGGTCACAGGTTGGACTCCATGGTCTTGGATGTCTTTTCCAACTGAAATGATCCCATGATCCTGTGATCTCCTCAAAGTTCTCATCCACCTTTTCATGTTCTCAGCCATCCTTGGTCATAGGTTGGGCTCCATGATCTTGGAAGTCTTTTCCAACTGAAATGATCCCATGATCCGTGATTCTGTGATCTCCTCCATGTTCTCATCCACCTTCTCCATGTTCTCAACCATCTTCATCACAGGCTGAACTCGATGATCCTGAAGGTCTTTTCCAACCCAAATGATCCTGTGATCCTGTGATTCTGTGATCTCCTCAAACTCCTCCTTCACCTTCTCCATGTTCTCATCCATCTTCAATCACAGGTTGGATTCCATGACCCTGGAAGTCTTTTCCAGCTGAAATGATCCTGTGAATCCACTTTTTTTGGTGAGGATTTTTAAATTTTCCTTTGTCTTGTTCCTGTTTTGGGGAGGGAGGTTATCAACGAATCACGGAATCATGGAATGGGTTGGGTTGGGTTGGGTTGGGTTGGGTTGAAAGGGATTTAGGAATCATTTAGTTCCTGGAATCCCTGGAAGTGTCCAAGGCCAGGTTGGAGCAACTTGGGGTAGCAAAATCCCTGTTCATGGAATGGGATAAGATGACCCTTAAGGTCTCTTCCAACCCCAACCATTCTGGAGTTCTGGGATTCTACAATAAATTGTTGATCCTTCCTTGTGGTTAATGGAGAGGGAGACACCTCCAGGAGATGAGAATTCCCAAATCCACCTCAGACGATCACGGGATCATGGGATGAACCAGCTGTCACTATCAGACCCTACAGCATTCCTGGGATTGATTTTCCTAAGGAAAATTGCTTTGCTCCATGGATCTCTGGGATTGTGTCCATTCCCTGGGATCATCCTGGAAGCTCACTGGGAATACTCACCCCTGCTCTGGGATAGCAGACCCCTTTCTAGTGACCTCTTCTGGGATTTCTGCCCAGAATTTTGGGATTCTGCTTCTCATCCGCTGCACATCCCAAATCGGATCCCACATCGTTGGCTTCCTTTTAAAAACATCCCCGAAACTTGGAGCTTAATTACGCAGCTGTAAATTACACTCTGAGAGTTCTGCTCCTGAAAAACAGAGCAATTCCATCTCCCAACACCACCACCTCCACTCTTGGAATGAATCCTGTGGAATATAAACAGCGGGAAGCCAAGGAACCAGGGGGATGTGAAACTGGGATTTTTGTTGTGTGACACTGAGGTGTGAGGAGGGCGAATCAGGAGCTGATCCAGCTCCACTTCCAGCCCCTTCCTTCATCTCATTCCCTTCAAATGTTTCCCTTGCACACAATCCAGCAAGGGAGGAATTCCACGCTTCGGGATTTTCCATGGAAAAAGGGAAATCAAAGAAACTGAGAACCTGGAGGGTGGGTTTCAATTAAAACTGGTTTTAGTGGAATGTGTCTCTGCCTATGGAATGGGATGATCCTAAAGTTTTTCCAGCCCAAAGCATCCTGGAATTCTGTTCACATTAATTTATTCCTAAGCCTAAATTAAAATTAAGTAAAAATTAGTCTTAGTTTAATTTAAAATTAAGCAAAAATGAGCTTTTTGTGCACAGGAAATGCTTCAGCTCACTTCCAGCTGGGCATCCTGAGCTTCACTTCCAAAGGCATGGAAAAGCAAATGGAATATCAGGTCGAACTCCTGGATCTTTGTCTTCATAAATCCTGGGGGTGATTCAGCTACAAAAAGTTCACCAAGTTATTGAAAATATTAATTGTAAGATTCATATTTCCAATTTCATCCACTAAAATATCCGTGTTTGGAAGAACCTTTATTTTTAACCTTCTTTCCTATTTTTAAAGCAATCTGCAGATCCTGATTTGTCCCACCAGTGATGATTTATACAAAAAAATTGAAGCATTTTGAAGCATTTTTGTTGTTTGGTTTTTGTTTTGTTTTCTTTTTACTTTTTGTTTTGTTAGGTTTTTTTTGGTTTTTTGTTTGTTTGTTTTTGGGAGAGTTTTTTGGTCCTTTTTTACATTTTTTTGTGGTTTGGAATATAACTGGAAAAGAGGAGCAGGGATCAGAGAGGGAGAAGAAAAAGCAAAAAACAGGAAGGAATATTTCTGATGGATTTTGCCTTGGTAAAATATTAAGTGATTAAACAAAAACTTAATAATTTAAAATAACTGAACATAAGGAATGGGGATTTATCCTGATGTCTCCCAATTTTCCTTTACAGCTGATAAACACCAGAGCTAAAGGAATATGGATGTGCTGGCTGGAATTTTTCCTGGGAAATCTCTAATCCAACCTTCCACTCGGAGCAGGGAGAGGTGAAGGAACGTTGGAATTTTCACTGGATCAATCAAGATCCAGAACAAAAGCCAAGTTGGATGAGGCTTGGAGCAACCTGGGATAGTGGAAGGTGGCCCTTCCCATGGAATTAGATGATCTTGAAGATCCCTTCCACCCCAAAGCATTCCAAGATCCTATAAAAATATTCCCATTATGCATTTCTCTTATTATTTGTTTAAAAAGTAGATATTTTAATAATTATTTTCCCTCTCATAGGAAGTAGGTGCATTCCCAACTCAAAACCCCAGAATCCCAACCCCCAGTTTCCCATTGGGAGCCAGTTGTGATGGAACATTTCCCAAAACTCCGGGGCAGGATGGAATTTGTTAACCAAGAAATAAATAACAAAGATGAGCAAAACTGACGGGCAGCAGCCAAAGAGAGGCAACATCCACACATCCCTGATTCCCTGCTCCCAAATTATGTATTTCTCTTAATATTAGATTAAAAATAGATATTTAAATTATTATTTTCCCTCTCACAGGAAGCAGGTGCATTCCCAACTCAAAACCCCAGAATCCCAATCCCCAATTTCCCATTGGGAGTCCGTTGTGATGGAACATTTCCCCAAAACTCCGGGGCAGGATGGAATTTGTTAACCAAGAAATAAATAACGAAGACGAGCAAAACTGACGGGCAGCAGCCAAAGAGAGGCAACATCCACACATCCCCGATTCCCTGCTCCCAAATTATGTATTTCTCTTAATGTTACTTAAAAAATAGATATTTTTAATTATTATTTTCCCTCTCACAGGAAGAGGTGCTTTCCCAACTCAAACCCCCAGAATCCCAACCCCAATTTCCCGTTGGGAGCCAGTTGTGATGGAACATTTCCCCAAAACTCCGGGGCAGGATGGAATTTGTTAACCAAGAAATAAATAACGAAGACAAGAGCAAAACTGACGGGCAGCAGCCAAAGAGAGGCAACATCCACACATCCCTGATTCCCTGCTCCCAAATTCCTGTGCCCACCTTTCCCAGGCTTTTTCTCTTCCCCTTTCATGTGGCTGGGAAGGGCAGGGCGGGATTAGGGATCCCTCTGTCTGTGTTTGATGCCTCGCTGAAGGCTGATAACATTCCCTGCTGACAGCAGAGGGATGATTAGCAGGGATATAAAGGAGGGAAGTGTCCGGGAAGGAATTTTTTCCGTGCCTTGGTCACCGATGGCCTCAAAGCCTCCATTGTTGCTGGTAGCCAGGTGAACAATTTGTGCCTCTGAAGGAGGGAGATACGGATCTCCCCATCCCTCTGGAGAGCCATCCCAGCCTCCGGGACTCCTCCAATCTGCTGGAATGGCTTCAGAGGGCGTCGGATGTCAAAAGGGATGTGGAGCCTCCCGGAATTTCCTCAGCTCCGGCTCCACACCGCCTTCAGCTGTGCAGGTGTTGGATAAAGACACCGAGCTCTAACTTGCAGGGATATTCCCAAAAATCCCTCCAGGTAGAAGTTTCTTTGGGGAATTCCTCATTGTGAGGATTTTTTCTTTATTCATCCATGCCAGATGAGGGTTTTAGGGATGTAATTCCCTGGATAATTATCCAGGTTTGTCCTGACTCAGGCAGAATGAATCCAAGGCCAAACTGGACAACCAGAATAATCCTTGTGCTGCTCCAGAAAAATTCCCACCTTGGACAAGTTCCATCTTCCATCAGGATGAAAATCTCCTCGGGGGTCTTACAGGCTTGGAATGATTTAATAAAAGACTCCCTCAAATTTATGGAGCTGTTCCAGGGGAGGTTTAGGTTTGATTTAGGAAAAGATGAAACTGCCCAGGCTCCCCATGGAACAGGCACATTCCCAAGGCTGCCAGAGCTCCAGGAGTGTTTGGACATCACTCCCAGGATGCCCAAGGTGGGATTTTGGGGTGTCTGTACAGGATCAGGAGCTGCACTGGATGATCCTTGTGGATCACTCAAGATATTCCATAATTCCTTGATTTTTTCTAATGCAGAACATGAGGTTCAAGTAAAATTCCAGCTCTTGGTTCCAGCTGTGTTCCTGTCCTGGGGATTGGAATGAGCTGATCTTTGAGATCCCTTCCAACCCAAACCATTCCAGGGCTCTGTATTTCTCTCCCCAAATCCCACAGGAGCTGGGAGATGCTGTTCCCTGTGTGTTTGGAGGCTTTGGGAACACAGCTCAGCAGAGCTTCTGCTGGGCTCAGTTTATTTTCACCCACTGAGACCTGATCCTTGATATTTTAAAAAGAAATTAATGAAATTTTTGGGCACCAGGAGTGGCACCTTTATGGGATTTTTGGGGAGTTGCCATCTCCCTCCCAAGGCAAGCAACTTGAAAAAAAAGGGGGGAAAAAAAGAGGGAGAAAAGGAAGAAGAACCCATTAAATTGAGTTTTGAACCCATTAAAGTGAGTTTTAAACCCAGAACAAACAGATTGAATGTCAGACTTCATCCCACTTGAGAAAGTGGAGGAGGATGTGGCTTGTCTTTGTTTTATCCAGCTGTAGCTTTATCCCAGCATGGAAAAGCGGGATATTCATTCCAGTGGGACATCACGGAGCGACCAGCAAACCCTTCTGGAGGCTCCCCGAGTTGTGGGAGTTGTTTTTTTCCCCCGGTGAGGATTTACAGCCAGTGATTCAAGGAGGGAAGCCGTGTTTGTTTTCCTTTTCCGATGATATTCCGTGTTCCAGGAAACATGACATAGCTGTTACTGCCAGGAACGAGCTGCTGCCGGTGCTTTACATCCACAACTGCCCTGGGAAGGAAGGAATTCCTGGCGCTGCTCCTCACGCTGAAGAGTTTTGTCCTTTCCGATATTTCTTGTTTGGTTTTTTTTTCCCCCCGGATTTGCAAATCCAACCAGGAGATAATGAGGAATTTCCACTTGGGGAAAGGGATTTGGGGGTGTGTGTGTGTTGCCTCCTCTGGAATGGTTTAGCACATTCCCAGTGTTTGCATTCTGCAGGATCCAGAAGGATTTGCATCCATTTGTGGCCACGTGCTCCGTCCTCATGGGGAAAAAATGGGATCACCTCATCCACGATCATGGGAAAATCCTGCCTGGGTAAGGGGGTCCAACTCCAAGGTCATGGAATCATGGAATGAGTTGGCATGGAAGGGACTTTAATCATCCCATTCCACGGGCAGGAACAGCTTCCACTATCCCAGGCTACTCCTTGGACAATTCCAGGGATGGGGCAGCCACAGCTTTTCTGGGAATTCCATCCCAGGGCCTCATCACCCTCCCAGCCAGGAATTCCTTCCCAAAATCCCATCCAAACCTCCTCTCTGACAGTTTGAATCCATTCCCTTGTGTCCTGACCCTCCATCCCTTGGAAATATTCTCTTTCCATCTTGCCTGTTGCCTCCATCAGAAAAAAACACAGTGAGGTCACCCCAAAGCTTCTCTTCTCCAAGCCGGAAGAAATCCACAGGAAGTCCAAGTTTTTCAACATTGCTGCCCAGAATCCAATGGTTTTAGGGAAAACTCTGCCTGAGGAGGAGAATTATAATCCTTGCACTTGGAATGACCAATTTTCCAATGGATAATGAGTAGAATTCTATTTGTGGGTTGGTAGAACAGCACTGGGAAGAGGTTGGATGGGCTTGGAGCAACCTGATCTCCATGGAGATGTCCCTGCCCGTGACCCTTCAGGTCTGTTCTGATCCAAACCATTCCAGGGTTCCACGAAGATCAAAAGCTGGGTTGTGACATCATAGTTCCACCAAAACTCTGAAGATGAAAATCATGGAAATTGCTGGAATATTGAACATCAACCATGACCAAAGACAGGCAGTGGGAACCAGGATCATTGCACGTTCCAACAGGCATGGAGGATGTTTTCCCAAGGTTTTTCCCCTTCTCAGTTCTCATCCAAACCCTGGCATTTTCTGGAGACCAGGAATTCGTGGAGCACTCTCTGATTTTGCTGGTTTTGGCCAGCATTGAGCTGCCCCCGTCGGGTCTATCAGCATCCCAAGGAAATTATAAGTGCTTAACAAAGAAAATCTGAATTGTGCCAAATGTGGGATATTTTGGGCAGCCTTTGAATCCCAAAAATCTAATTCCAACTCCTTTATTCCTTCATTTTAGGGAACAAACCCTTGTAACAACGTTTTCTTGGAAACACCACCAAAACTGATGCTTTTAATTAAAAAAAATAATAACAAAAACAAATTAAAAGACCAATTGCAATTGAGAGGTTTTTTAGA
>JAOTQP010001286.1:1415105-1425578 GCA_026413545.1 Cichladusa arquata
TTATACTGTCAGAACATGTATTGTTCTCCAGAGCAGCATACCTGTCACTTATCCTTTATATCTGAGGTTTCTAGATGATGTGCCTAAACATTTTTATTCCAAGGAGTAAATGTATTCCCTGGATTATGAAAACAAAAATACAAGGCCAAAGCAGCTTTGCTTTCAAAGGTGGAATTAGAAACCAGTTCAAGAAGATCCACCTGGATCCCTGGAATATTTGGAGGAAGGTCCTGGATCTTGGAGTGGGAGTTCAGCCTTTAAATGGGAAATATTTTGTGTCCCACCAGGCAGAGATTTATTCCCATGGCTTTTAAATCCTTCCAGAGGTGGGTACTGCATCACTGCCCTGGAATGGAAAACCCTTTCCATGAAGGAATCATCCCAATATCCAACCTAAATCTCCTCTGGAACAACTTTCCTCTCATTCTGTTTCTTTTTCCTTAGGAAAAGATCCCAATTCCCACCTGGATCCACTCTCCTGTCTGGGAATTTTGGAGAATGAGAAAGTCCCCCCTGATCCATTGCTACAACTGAAAGTCCTACACGGATCAGGATTGCTGGAGATGAAATTCCTGCCAGATCAGGTGGGGAAAACTGGGATTTAAGGAGAAAAATCCTCCTCTCATGGATGAGAAAATGAAGCCACGAAGTGACCCCTGCATCTCTCTGCTCTTCTCTTCAGGAATATTTTTCTGCTTCCCAGATTTTTCTTATTCCCTTCAAATCTTTCTTATCATAAATTCCTTATAGTAAATTCCTTATCCACTTCCAGCCTGACCCATCGTGGCTCCCTCTATGTGAGATGGGAATCCCAATTTCTGCCCAAATTAAGTGAAAATTTGGATTAACCCAAGTTTTCTGAAATTTATGGAATATTTTAAGCCTGGATTATCCAACTGGCAATTACAGAGTTCCTGCTGCTTCATCCATTGCTGCAACTGAAAGTCCTGTCTTGACCAGGATTGCTGGAGATTAAATTCCTGCCATCTCCAGTGGGAAAAAATGGGATTTAAGGAAAAAATCCCCCTCTCATAGATGAGAAAATGAAGCCACAAAGTAAATCCTAAATCTCTGTGCTCTCTTCTTCAGGAATATTTTTCTGCTTCCCAGACTTTTGTTATTCCTTTCAAATATTTCTTATCATAAATTCCTTATCATAAATTCCAACCTGACCCATCCTCGGTCACTCTGTGTGAGATGGGAATCCCAATTTCTGCCCAAAATATACAAAAATGGGGATTAAACCCAAGTTTTCTGCAGTTTATGGAATATTTTAAACCTGTTTTTAAACCAGTTTGACTATCCAGCTGGCAATGACAGATTTCCTGCTAGTGCTGCTCTGGGAGAAATTCAGAGTTAATTACAATTAAAAGATGAGATTGTGCTAAATTTGTGCATCCTGCATTTCCTCACTGCTCCATTCCAGATGGAATTCCATTCCTGGAAAAGGAATCCTTGGTGTGAAAGCCTCAAAATCCTTCAGTTTCCAGGAGATTCCAGCCTTGGAGCATGGACTGACAGCTGGAATCACATTCCTCACATTCCCAGTGTTTCATTAATTATTCGTGGCATTAATTATCACCGGCTCAGGTTGGACTTCCAAAGGTTCCACAGCACAGCAGATTAATCATTCCAGCATGGAGCAATCCTGCTGGATGGCTGGAATTCCTTCCAGGAGCTGTGAAGCTCCACCTGTGAGTTATTTTAATGAGGATTCCCCTCAGGGCTGTCCAGACAGCAAATCCCATCAGCCATGGAAATTCAACTCCTGACCTGAGCCTCCAAATCCATTCCCAGCCCTATAAAATCCACCTGGAGGCTCTGGATGAGGTGGGAATTGCTGGAAATTGTGGAATGCACAGGTAGAAAAGTCCCTTTTTTATTTCCCAGCGCTGATTTGTCTCTGATTTCTCCTCACGAGTCCCAGGGTGGAGTTAAACCCACTCTCATTCCCTGAGCCACCGGGGCTTTGTGCCCTATAAATTTCCAGACAAACCACTCATTTTTCCCTTTTTTTTTTTTCGTGGTTCCTTCAGTTCTCTTGGAGTTGCTGTAGGGCAGATGTGGGGTTGGTGAATAAATAAAAATTCACTGGGGATATGGGAAAGTTGGGTTTCCACACAAAGCCTAAAAATCTGTGAATAAGCAAATAAATCCTAATTGATTTGGGGGGCAGGTGATTTGTGAGCCAGAATCCCAGGATGGATTGGGCTGGAAGGGATTTAGGGATCATCAAATTCCACCCCTGCCATGGGCTGGGACACCTCCCACTGTCCCAGGGTGATCCAGCCTGGCCTTGGACACATCCAGGGATCCAGGGGCAGCCACAGCTTCTCTGGGAATTCCATCCCAGCCAGGAATTCCTTCCCAAAATCCCACCTATTCCTACCCTCAGGCATTTCCAAGCCATTCCCCATCACGACAAATTATTCTGCTCTTGTTTATCCCCCCACACCCTCAAAGACATCAAGATTATTCCAGTGGTTCCTGATTTTTTGTGGGATAAGGAATGAGGAAGTGGCTGGATCCAGTGAATATTTTTCAATCAGATTTCCATAAAATCCACATGCAGAGAAAATAATCCTAATATTAGAACAGAGCTGGTGATAAAACTTCCTTTTGGTTAGGGAGAACTTCTGGTTTCATAAATTTCCCTGTCAGAACTTGACCATTTTTTAGCAACCCAGGAATCTGTGGAAAATTCAGGATGGGAGAGTGATTTTGGGGCTTTTAGGTCTCTAAAAATCCAAGAAAAATCAAGGATACGGAATGCTAAAGGAAGAGGCATTTACATTTTAATTAAAATCTTTAATTAAAGCTGTTTTGCCTTTTCTGTAGGGCACGAGGAATAGGAATGTTAAAGGAAGAGGCGTTTAAATTTTAATTAAAATCTTAAATTAAAGATATTTTGCCTTTTCTGTAGGCAAGAGTTGGGATTTAGCCTGGAATTTGGCAAAACCCGGGAGCTGTTGGGATGAGGGAAACTGGAACCTCGCTGTCAGATTCCCTCCTTTTTGTTATCCCAAGGTTTCCCCAAAGGCTGTGGAATGAATTCCTTCTGTCAGGAAGTGCTGGAGCTGCGAAGGAAAGTGCTAATCCAGGAGTTCAAAGCCTGCAGGAGGAAATCCAATCCTTCCTCCAGGGAATTTTCAGGGAAGAGTGGTTGACCACAAGAAAATAAAAGCTCTGGTGGCTGATGGGGAGCTGAGTGAGGGGGGTGGTGAGGAGGAGCCCTGGGATGATGAAATTCCAGCAGCTTCTGGGACATTCCCAGGCTGTGTGCTGCCTCCCAAACCATGGGAATTCTGCAGGGAAGGAAAGGGGAGAGGCATAATCCGAGGATTTGGGGAATCCAAAGGTAAAAACTTTGATTTTCTCACTCTTCTTGCACTTTGGGGACAAAAATCTTGTAAGAGTGAATTCCCTTGGTTTATCCTTGGATAATATCAATTTCTGGGATTCTGAATTTCCTCTGGATTTTCCCACATGAGTGGGAAGTCAGATGGCTTCAAACTTACAGCTCATCCCATCAGGAGAATTTCAGGATTCACTCACAATTCCAAGAGGTTCTGATGGATTTCCTCTAAGCATTTCCCAGCACAGACAGAGCTCAGCGCTGGGAATTCAAATGGAACAGAATTTCCTTAAAACCAAATTATTTGAACTCTCCTGGATGTGTTTTCCTTGATTTTCCATTTTCCAGGATAGGACCAACCCTACCTCCACATGGATTCTCTCAGGCTTTTTGTGCTGTATTGAGGTTTAAAAAAAAAACCTTAAAAAATTTTAAAAAACTTAAAAAATTATTTGGGAAAGAGGAGGGAATTCCTTTAATGTTCAATCCATGTCGAGTTTAAGGAAAAGCTAAGGAAAGCTAAACCAGAATAAAATGAAAAACAACCCAGAATTGACCAAAAAGGCAACAGGGGCAAAGAAAATCTCGAGCCAAGTCACAAGAGGTTGAATTTTGAGGAATTCTCCTGGATTTGGCAGAGGAAGGGCCTGGACAGGGATGGAAAATGCCTGGAATCCCTGACAGGCAGGAAAAGGGGGAATTCTTGTGCTTCCAGTGTGTTCAGAAACTCAGCTGGAAAATCCTTTGAGAAAAGCTCCATCAGGATCTCCACATTCCCAAGAAAATGTTCTGCTTCAACACATCTGCCTCTCCCAATATAGCAAAGCCCAAAGATTCCTAAACAACATTCCCAAATTCTCCAGCAGCCACGGGCTGAATTCATCCACCCAAAGTTTTGAGGATCCTTCTATGAACAGAAGGATTTAGGTGGATGGATCCAAGTTACATCCCAGAGTATTCCAGCACTCTGTGATCCAGCAGGGAAGTGCAAAAACCAAGGATCCAACAGCAGCCTTGGGATATTTGGGAATTCCAACATCCTGCAAATTATGGGACATTATTTTAATGTCCATTTGGGACAGTTTCTGGTGCTAAAGATAAGGAAATCCCACCTGGTTGCAGGTACAAGTTCACTTTTAAAATTATTACTATTATTATTTTTTATTTTATTTTATTTTTAATCTTTATCACCATTATAATAATGATATTTAGCATTTCCTCCTTACTCTAACAAACAATAAATATTAAAATGTCCACAAAACCATAAAGACAAAAAGCTCTGGAAATGAAAACCTGGAATGGAGGAAGTCTCAGTTTTAGGATCTGGATAATCAAGGAAATTATCCTTGGGAATGTTTGTGTCTTTAGTTGTCAGGACACCTCCAACCCCTTTAATTCCTGATTATCTGCCTTTGTTGTGCTGCTTTTTAAATCAATCAATCAATCAATCAATCAATCAATCAGAATTGTTAATTATATCCACATAATTACTTGTGGATCTATCTATATATGGATATAATTAATGTCCATATTAATTGTGCTAATTCTCTTCCCCCATAATTGAAGGGGAAGGTGGCCCTGCCCAAGCAGGGGTTTAGATCCTTGAGGAATATTCCTTAAAATCCCTTCCAACCCAGACCACCCCTGGATTCTATAATTCTATAGGTTTAATCTCAATTTTATCTCTATAAAGACACCCAAGTCTTGATATCTGATGTGAATTTTTAAACTTTACATAAATTCTTTCTTTTCCAACTTTGTATTTCCATAATGCTAAATTGTTGCTTGACCTTCCCAGGAGAAATAACCAGGATGAAATTTCCTATTTAAATCACTTTCCCTCACTCCATATTTTGAATTTAATGGGTTTTTTTGTAGCTTCTTCGAGCCACCCCCACCCCAGTATAAACCACTTGAACTGGGGTGGAATTCCAGCCCAGCCCAGCAAAACTTTTAGCACCCTCCCCTTCCCAATGAATTTTAATCCCAGTTATCCACACGGGGAAAATCAAGCATCAAAGCCGTTGTTGTTCCATACCTCCCCCGAATTTTTATCCCAAGAGGGTGGGAAATGCAGGATTTTATCCCAGCTCTGAGCAAAGCAGACCCACAGAGCCCAGAGTATTTAATCCTGCCAAATTAAATCCCACTTTACTTAATTAGGTGCTGCTCCAGGTGTTTGGTGACCAGGTTTTTTTTAAGGTTACCCCTCCAAGCTGAGGGGAAAAAAAGAAAATAAAATAAATAGGGAGATTCCTCCCCTCCCTCATCCCATCTCCAGGTTTATGAGCTCCACTCCACCAGGAGAGCCCAGCCCAGGCTGAGGAGATGAATGAGCTCCCAGTCCCCTCGGTATCCTAAATTTTATGGGGTAAAACATGACCTAATTCCCTGAACTTGTCGTGCTTTGCTCTCCTCAGAGGAAAACTCGATGGTTTTAAGAGCAAATAATTGGGGGAGGTTTGGTGTCCAGCTGGGAAAAATAACTGAGGTTGAAGGGAAAGTTGGTCAGGAAGAGCTGAGAAATTGGAGAAGACCTGCCTGGGTGTGATGGGGGAAAGGAGCAGATTTATCTGATGGTTTTATCTTATTATCTAATTATTCTATTTATTATTATTTTTATTATTTATTATTTATTATTTTCTTAGTTCCCAAATCAGATCAATTATTCGTTCTTGATAAATATTCTTGATAAGTGTTCTTGATAAATTTGTGTGGCTGTGTCCATATCCTGCCAATGAAATGGGGTTGGAATGAGATGATCTTTCCTACCACAAACCCCTCTGTGATTCTGCACTTTTTTTGGATATTTCTTTATTATTTTATACAAATTTTGACCTTCTGGTTGGGAAATTTGGTCTAAATGAACTTTTGGGGAGTTATACCAAATCATGGCGCTTTCTGAAATGTCTTCTTCTGGTGGCATTTTGGTTCACAATCAGAAATATCAAGGAAGTGTCCAGATAGAAGTGTTGTCTTCTTGATCAAGAAAATGGGAATGCTCAAAGCTGGAATTTGGTTTGCTGGGCTTGGAGACAGGGATTGAGCTCCTCAGAGGATTCTGCCATTCTCATTTTTCCGTGTTTTCAAAGAATTTAAAAAAATTTATTTATTTTTCTGATTTTCAAGATCCCAGTGGTGCCACACCTGTCATAACCTGTCTCAGGTGAGGCCCCACCTGCAGAGCTGCCCCAGCCTGGATCCAGCACGGGAAGGAGCTGGAGCTGCTGGAGAGAATCCAGAGGAGGCTCCAGGATGATCCCAGGGATGGAGCAGGAAAGGCTGGGAGAGCTGGGAATGTTCAGCTGGAGAGGAGAAGCTTTGGGGTGAGCTCAGTGTGACCTTCCAGGACCTGGAGGAGCTGCAGGAAACATGGAGAGAGACTTTGGACAAGGGATGGAGGGACAGGACACAGGGAATGGCTCCCACTGCCAGAGGGGAAGTTTAGATGGGATATTGGGAATTGGGAATTCCTGGCTGGGAGGGTGGGGAAGGGCTGGGATGGAATCACAGAATCACTAGGTTCGGAGAGACCTTCAAGATCATCAAGTCCAACCCAATGGAATTGGAATGGAATTCCCAGAGAAGCCCCTGATCCCTGGCTGTCCCTCCATCCCTTGTCCCCAGTCCCTCTCCAGCTCTCCTGGAGCCCCTTTAATCCCTGGAAGGGGCTTTAAGTTCTCCTGGAGGAAACAACAACTCCATGAGGGGCAAAATGTGCTCTGGGGCGTTTTTTGGGAATTTTGGCTTTTCCAGGTGTGCTGGATGGCTCATGGAAAATGAAGGATGGGACAAGGACATGGAATGAAAACTCATTTCAGGGAGCTTGAATTGTGGGGGTGAAGTAGGTGATTATTACCTGCAATTATCAGGTTTGGATTATTCTGGTTCAGACCATTTTTGGGCTGCTCCAAATGGAGCGATTTGGGGGAGAATCATCCCAACCAGCACCAGCAGAGCTTTCCCTGGAATTGAATTTATTTTGGGGCTTAGCTCTTGGCTGTGCTAAAGCCCAGGAGGAGTTTTGCTGCTGGTTTTGGAGTGGTTGAGCCACGGGATGGTCCCTGCTGGAGGAAGTTTCCAAGCTGGAACACAAACCAGAGCAGGAATGCAAAGGAGCTGCTGTTTTCCCTCATTGCCTCTTTTATTTTTCTGCAGTCAATCAACTCCTGCCTTAATTACACTTCAGAGAGCCCACGGCCACCAGGATTTGCAGGGCTGATTCCCAGGAGAATTCCCCAAGCTGCCTTGTTTTGAAAGGGGCTGGATTGTGTCGCCTGTTAAATAAATGTACAAAATCCTCTTTTTTCAGCAGCCTCGCCTCACACCTCGCCCTGGCACGGGAATAATGGCTGGGAAAACAACTCAAGGGCCACCTCCTGCATCCAGCCCCTCCTCAATCCTCAAAGGAATGGGAAAAACGGGGTGAGGGTGCTGGAACCCTGAAGCCTGGGAGTTTTGAACTTTCTGTGCTTTCTGGTGCTGAACGCCAAAACTCACTGCTTTTGACCTGAGGCCTTGGAGAAGGCTTCCAAAATTGAGTGATGGAGTTAGAATCCCTGGTGTATAGTTAGAATAGAAGTGATAACAAAGGCAGAAATTCACATTTCCCCGTGCATCCCAGCTGGAGCTGGATACTTAAATCCTAAATTATCATCTGGAAAAATCCTGGATTTGAAGCCTTTTCTTGCATGTGTTCAAGAAAGAATCCAAATAATTCCCTCTTACCCCCACTTGGGTGCAGCCAAAGGGTTAAACCCCTTCCCACTGGGACACAGGACCAACTTTTCCAATTGCATCCGGAATTCAGGGAGAGCTTTATCAATCACACCTGGAGCAAACAAAAACTGTGCTCCAAACCATCCCTTATCTCCCAGTGTTTGCCTTGGGCTGTTTGGTTTCCAAAGGTCACCGGTGGAAGCAGAAGGAGCTATCCAAGGGTGATGTTTCCTTTGGAATTGGGTGACAAATTTGCTGGGAGAGCACTGGAAAATGATTGGAAAATGGGGTAGGGAAGGTGGGGGGGTGAAGAGAAGAGGCCAAAAAAAAGGTTTAAAAATTTTTTTTAAAGGAAACTCTTAAAGGAAATTTAAAAGGGAAAAGAAAAGAGGGATGTGTCTGCACAGCTTTCAAAAGTCAGGCAGCTATTGAGGAATAAAAAGGAAAGACAGATGAAAAATTAGGATTTCATCCAGCTCCTGTCTTTTTTTTCTTTTTTTTTTTTTTTTTAATTATAGGGAATTACTTCTTTCTTTATGGTCCTTTTGCTTGCCATGCTGCAGGTGTCACTTTCATCAGGTTTAAATGCTCACTGTGCACCTTATCAGGGGGCACCTGGTGAAAATGCCAAATTTCCTCCTGGAATCACTGAAATTCCAGCCTGGAAAGGAGGTGAGAAGTGGGAGAGGAGCTATTGCAGCCATTGCAGCTGTTAATGAGAGAATAAGAGAATTTGGAGCAGAGTATTTCCCTCCATATCCACAAAAACCTCCAAAAACCCCTCTCTGGGCTGGGTCATCACTTTAGAAAGGCATTGGAAAATGGAGAAATTATTTTAGAGACCAAGACGCCTGGATTGAAAAAAGTCAGGGATTTAATTAAAGCTGAATATGGAAAATTTTAATTCTGTGTCATTGGATTGTGGTGTTTCTCCTCCTGGTGAACTGCAGGATCTGCCTGTAGTTGGACAACATGAACACAGGGGAAAATCTTAGGAATCTTAATTTGTCTGAAATAAAATGATGATATTTACAGTTTTTAGCAGGGATTTGTGAAAAAAAAAAAAAAAAAGAAAAAAAGGGAAAAAAAAAAGATTATTTTCCTTAAAATCTGTGGTAAATCAGTGAAAATTGGATTTTCTCCTGGTGCAAACCAACAGCTCCTGTCTGGATCTTAAAACACAAACTCAGGGAGCACTTCAGTGATCTGCAGGAAAAGCTTAATACAGAATTATTTGGATTTTTTTGAGGTCCATCCTTTCTATGGCAAAGTTCCTTTCTTATATTTAATGTAAAACCACAGTCTGTTTACTGGAGATTCCCTGGAAATTCCTGGTGGTGAAGGAATCAACTGAGCACAGGGAGGACCAATTTAATCTCCAGCTGTGCATCCCAAAATTACTTCCCTGAGAAAATTTGAGCCAATTCTCCATCTCAGGAACTCAAAGCACTTTGGAAGTATAAAGGAATTAAACCATGTCTGGTCTGAAGTAAGGAATTGTTTCTATCCCAGTTTTTTGGCTGGGAAAACTCAAGCAGGGAGAGTTCAGTGACTTGTTCCAGGTCACAGCTGGGGGGGGAATGGGAAAAGTCATCCTGGAATTGTGTTTAAGCCCATTTGCTCTGGAGTTTCTCTCCCTAAAACCCCCAAAATTCCATTGAAAGCAGATTGGGAGTGTGGGAAGAAGGAATCAAGGTGAGGTCAAAGAGGAACACAAGGACAAGCTGGCACAGTTGGAGCTGGATAAAAGGATTAAGGAGCTGGCTGGCTTTGGGAACAGGAAACTCTGTCTCCTTCTGGAGGGGCTGGAACGAGTTCAAAGCGCCCTGCATGGGATGGGAAATGAGGGGAATGGGCAGGACCAGAATCCTGGGATGTGACCTCAGAACAGGACAGACCCACAGCCCAGGCCAAGAGCTGAAATCCCTTCCTCACCTCTTTCGGTGCCTCCTTGGGTGACCTGAGCAAGGAACAGACAATGGGAATCATCTGGGATGAGCTGGGAATCCAACCTGGGCAGGAATCAGCTGCCAAAGGTCACTGGAGGTGCCAAAACCCAGGAGAGTTCCCGGGGAACACATCCCTCTGGTCACTCCAGAGCTCTCCACGGATGCACTCTGGCACCTGGATCGTTTTCCCAAATGAAGATCCGTGTGTCCAGGGGGGTCAGAGCTGTCCATGGGCACTTTTGAGGTGTCTGGATTCCATCTGGTCACAGGACATTTTCCTGCCCTCTCCATGTCCACCTGGGACAATTTCCCCACACTTGTTCCCTCTATCCATACATGGAATTAAACCCCTAATTAGTACAGCCAATGCATCAAGTCCCAAGTTAAATTATTAGATCTTTCAACCAAGAGGGACCCCATCGTGCCCCGCATGAGCCCCATTTTCCACAC
>JAOTQP010001286.1:1439088-1454963 GCA_026413545.1 Cichladusa arquata
AGGGAAAGGGGAAAGGGGAAAGGGGAAAGGGTTCTGGATTAATGTTTTGGGACCTTGAGATCCTGAAGGACAAAAACTGGGAAGAGCATGAAGGAGGCATCCATCCATCCATCCATCCATCCATCCATCCATCACCATCATCCATCCATCCATCCATCCCAGGCCATTCCATGATTCTAGGTTTAGGAGCAGAGACCCCACACCCCATTTCCCTAAAATTTCAAAAATTCCCCTCCCAAAAATCCCTTCTCATCCCTGCTGGGTGCTTTTCCCTTATTTTTAATCCTAAAAGCCATATTTCGGGGTGTGATATTTGGGGTGTGTGTGGGATGGACCTGAAGGATCCCTGGATGTGTTTATAGGGACAGATGTTCAGCAGGGGCAAATTGGCCCCATTATCTCACAGGGATCCCACAGTTCTTTGGAATTTTGCTGCTGATTTTTCCTGTCATTAGGATTTCAAACCCAGACCAGGAAGCTCCTGCCTCTCCTTGCACAACACAGAGATTATTAATTATCCAATTAATTATTATTAATTATCCAATAAATTCTTATTAATGGTTTTACTGATTGGATACATGCAGAGATGGGATGGAAATACAATTTATCCACAGCTCCTAAAACTCATTATTTCACATTTATCCCCAAATGCTTTTCCATGTTTAACCCCAAACAAGGCAGATTTCCATTGAAATGTTGGCTGGGATTCAGCAGCTGCTTCTGTTTGGAAGGAATTCCTTTAAATCCTGGGAACAGCTGCTGTTACACTTTCCATATGTCCCAGATTCCCAGTTCAGATCTTCTGTTGGATTCTCCTGGGGAATGGCTTCACTCTGAAGGAGAGCAGGGATGGATGGGATATATGGGATGGAATTCCCAGAGCAGCTGTGGCTGCCCCTGGAGCCCTGGCAGTGCCCAAGGCCAGGTTGGACATTGGGGCTTGGAGCAGCCTGGGGCAGTGGGAGGTGTCCCTGCCCATGGGATGGAGCTCAGTGATCCTCAAAGGTCCCTCCCAACCCAAACCCTTCCAGCATTCCATGATTCCATGATCCCCTGAGCTGCCAGAACTTGAGAGGGGCACAGATTCTTTTCTCCCTTTTCCCATCCCTCCACCAGAGCCACAACAAACCATCCCTGGCCAACTCTGGGCATTTTGGGAAGCCAAATTCCAATGTAAGGTCAATGCTGGTTTGTGCCAAATTTCCTTCACTTCAGGCAGGCACTGGGCTGGTATTTTTATCCTTGAGGAAGCAGAAATTCCTGGAGCTGTGGCCATTCCAGTCTAGAGGGTCAGAGCCAGGCAATGGTCAGGCTTAGATGGGAAGTGCTGGATCTAAGCTGAATGTGCTTAGATGTGATAGAATCATTCCATGGACATGGTGAATCCATAATTATCTGCAGAAATGAATGGAATTTATCCCAGATCTAATTGGCTCCCAAAAGAAACTATTAATTCCTGGAAAAATGGCAAATACAGGGAAAGAAGCAGAGGTAGAGACATTCTTCAGTCAGGGGGAATGAAAAAGCTTTTCTATCCCTAAATTTTCAGGGTGTCTGCATTGGGTGTGCTCATCTTTGCCAACTCATATGGACAGATCTAGACCACATTTCCATGGCTTCTCCAAGCTGGATTTAAGTTTTGTTAGACTCTTGTGACAAGTTTTGACCTTTACAAGGATTTCTTGGATGTCAGGCTATGGCTCAGAACTTCCAGGTGGCAGCAGGAAAAGAACCCATGTTGTTATACAATCATCTCCTACCAAAGAATGGTAAAAAAATATCAGGAATGGACTTTAGAGGTTGTGTTTTCTGACAATTTCTGACAATTTTTTTACAATTTCTGCTGTATTTGTTCAATATACTAGAGGTGGAACCCATCCTCAAAATTATTGGACAATGATGGAAAATTTTACTGGAATTTCATTCCAGATTGCAGCAAATTAAAGGAAAAGCTCTGACCTCAACAGACTCAAATCACAGGATTGCTTCCACTGAGGAGTCTGTTTGGCTCTGCTGAGAATTCCAATATTTGCCTTGTGTTCCACCAAAATTCCACCTTGGATGGATCAGAAAATGGGGACATTTCAGCAAGGGAAGACGTTTGACTCCTCTGAGTGACTGAGGAGATCAGTGACAGCATCTTCCCGTGTCGCCTCCTTTGGAAAGGACATCCCACTTGGATTCACACTGAATTCATAGGAAATCATACCCAAGGGAAGACAGGAGGCAGCCTTGAGCTTTCTTTGGAAAACCATTTGTGTCCATCCACAGCATTTGGATGCTTTTCCCGAGGCGTGGATGGAAGTGGGCTCAGTGAACGCGTGTAGGCCGGGAATAGGAAATTAACAGGAATTAATTTCCTTAGGTGAGGAGATATCCGAGCTCCTGGGATTATCTCTGAGGCATTTCCTCCCATTGTCAAACCCTTTCAGCATTCTCCTGTCCCTCCTACCCGTTGGTTTTCTGGGATCCATCCCAAGGCTGGAGCGTCATGGAAGTGGCACCCAGAAGGAATCATGTCACACTCTCCTCTGCCTGTCACCAGATCTCTCCTCCAAACACTCCACAAACAGCCTTGGCTACGGCTTCCAGGTCAGGGAATTTTTTGTTGCTTTTCCAGGAATTTGGTATCTTGTCCCTTTTCCTTTTCCGTGCTCGTGAGGGCTCACAGCACTTTGACATTTCTTAGCTGTGGCAAGCACGTTTTGGAGGAACCATTTCATTGTTTCTGACCCTTTTCCCTTCCTCCCTGGGGGAATATCTTGCACATCTCCTGGTTTTTGTTGTTTGGAGTTGCACTAAGCTCCTGCCCAGGTTCCACTCATGGCTCAGCTCAGCTCTGATCCGAACAGGACCCACTCCTGGTTTGTAAAACCATCCCAGCTGACAGTCAGGGCAATATAAAACAGCAAAGAGAGTCCATAAGAGAGCTGAAAAATTCCATATTTGACCAGCCTAAAGGTGGATTTTCACAATTTACAAATCTATTGAGGAAAAATAATCGTATAAAAAAAAAAATCTCTATTTGTCTGAACTGTTTTAAATGTCCACTTAAGAGCGAAAATATTTGTCCCTGCTGATTATGCAGAGCTTGAGATGAGCCTCTCATGGAATCCTGGAATGGTTTGGGGTTGGAAGGAACCTTAGAGCTCATCCCATTCCACCCCTGCTGTGAGCAGGGATCTCCCACTGTCCCAGGCTGCTCCAAGCCCCAATGTCCAACCTGGTCTTGGACATTCCAGGGATCCTGGGGCAGCCACAGCTTCTCTGGGAATTCCAGCCCACCCCAAATCTTGACCCCCAGCCTGTCCCCATCCAGGACCCTGGGGAAGGGTGACAACACTGGGCTGTGATAATTACAGGCAGGAAGAGTTTTGGGGGAATCTCCAAATTGGACAAATTGGAAAACCCTAAGTTAAAGCATTTTTTTTCCCCTTTTTAAGCCCCTGGGAATGCTGGCTGTCAATCCTGGGTATTTCAAACCATCTAAACACACAAATCCAGCCAGGACTTGGTACAGCCCTTGGTCAAAAACAAGTCCTTGGTGGCTGTGACTTAGGGAACATTTGTAGGAAGCAGGTGACAGTGTCCACTTTATTTTGGGAGCCAGAAAATTTTTTCTGGGCCACAAAGTGACCACAGGAATTCGCCTCAACCAGTGGGAGAGGAGAGTTCTTGGAGTTCTTATTTAATGTAAATAAGGAGTAAGAGAATCCCAGAAACACAGAATCCTCAATTCAGAAAAAGCTGAGCTGGGACTCTCAGATATTATTGAGTCTTCAGGAATGCCAAGGACACCTCTTGTCCCCAAGTGCCACATCCACACAGCTTTTAAATCCATTTATACAAGCACAAGGGGCAAACAGGACCCAGATAAATGTAGGATGCAGGAGCAGGGATAAAATTGGATTTGGAGGCAGCTCCCAAGGGTTTGCTGTCCAAAAGGAAGGATGAATCCAGCTGGGACATGTTGTCCTCTGTGCTGGTATTCACACCTCCATCCAGGACAGGGGAGGTGGAAAAGAGGAGGATCTGTTCTGGACTTCAAGGTATGTCCCAAATCAGGATTAAAATTCAAATGACCTTGGTACAATGAAGGAAAAAAAAAATCAAAACAACCAAGTGAAAAAACACCCTGAATTTGGGATAAATTTTCCCTTCAAATTCAGTCCGGAGCAAAGGGAAACATTCCACTGCAAAACTCAAAAATTTAAGGTTTAAAACCCAAAAAACAAGGAGGTTTCTAAGGAATCACTCTGGGTAGTGAGGGTGTGGAACTCCCTGATCCTGGGGATTTTAGGCACTGAAAGTTTTCCTGAGTTCACAGAGAAGCTTTAAAAAAAAAAAAAAAAAATCAATGTCAGAGAAAACCCTTAAAATGTGCAGAAATTGTGTCCAATTCAGGAAATCCCAAAAGCAGGAATTGTTGTAGACTGTGAGAGGATTGGATGGAAGCTTTTCCATCCATTCCTTGCACTCATTTGGGATTTGCAGCTTTAGGAAATGGGATATTGTGTGAGGCAGAGGTTTGGGCTGACCCATTCCACTGGTTTAGGTCCTAAATCCCCCAAAATTCCAGACTTTGGAGCAAGATCTCCCCCCTATCAGTGAATTGAGTCTGGCTCACCTGCAGCTCACATTTTTAACCTGACAAGTGTCAAACAGGAATTTTCTAACTCAGGTGGCAAGAATGCTGAAGTAGGGAGCAAAAAAAGGACAAATTTTGGGAAGAATCTGAATCTGTTTCTCCCTTTTTTTCCTCTCTCTCAGCACCTTGGCTCCAGCCCAGGGTATTTTATTGGTAGACTGGGTGTCAGGTTTATCAGAGATTTAGTATCAGGTTTATCAGAGATTTGTGTGTTCATCCACATCCAATTTTGGGGAAACTCCAGATAATTCCCCACCATGGATTCTTGCCACTCCAATTCTTTTCCAGAGGATGATCAAATATTGAGGAATCTCAATACTGGGAGCAAATCCTGTGACCATTTTCCAGAGAATTTTTTTTAGAAGGAGGAAAAACCACTAAAAAAAGGATCACCAGCTCCTTTTGCCCCAAATTCTGGAATTTAATGCACTAAATCTAGGATTGGATATTCCTTTCTCTCCTGTCTGCTGCAGGAATGGAAAGGACTTATAAACCAGCACAGAAAAATAATTCTGACACTGGTTCTCCTCCTCTCCATGGCCACAGCATCCATGGTGGGCTGTCCTTCCAAAGACAAAGCAAAATGATTTTCCCAAAGTCCTTATGGCCTGAAGAAGAAGGAGAGAAAATTGAGATGGGATATTGGGATGGAATTCCTGGATGTGAGGGTGGTGAGGCCCTTGATATCCTTGATATTCCATTGATATCTATTCAAGGAGATAAAAAAATTTAAAAAGAGGAAAAAAAAAAAAAGAAATATTTCAAAGCTGTTTTCTGAGCACTTCTGGGCCACGTAGAAATAAATCAATAGGTCCCCACTAATCCATTTGGGATGGGGGCTGTGCCCAACAGATCCTGACTGTTAAGCCTGGTTTAAAACCCAGATGAAGACCTTGCTTTGGGAGGGGAGGAATTGGGTGCCCTCCCACCCTTGTGCTAGGCTGAGCTTTTTGGTGCTGTTAGTCCTGGCTGGGGATGAGCCTGACTTACTGCAGGTGTAAAAGAAACCAGGGAGCCAGGATGGGTGAGAGGAGCTGGGCTCAGCCCCTCTGGGGTCCTTTTCCTCTCTCTCCTCCATTTTTAGGAATTTTGGGAATGAGGTGTTCATGTGTCTGAGCTCAGCTAAGCTCAGCTTAGTGGGGAATGAAGGCTGGAAGAAATAACCATGCCAGCTCATGGTTGGTCTTTAGGAAGGGATTCTCTGGGGTGAGTCAGGGATGCACTGAGCTTTCAGCACATTAAAAAAAGGGATTTTCCTCCCCGTGGGAGCTGATGCTGTGCATCTCCTCCCTCTTTTTGTTAAACAGCTGCCCGTGGCTCCCTGGACTTGGCCATGCATTTCAAGCTGCATCTCATTCCTAAATACCCTGAGGATGAAAGATGATGATGAAATTCCATCAATTTAAGCAATAATTGTGACTTGCTGTGACATTCTGTTTAATTTTATCCCATAGAAAAAGGAGGAGAGGGACAAATTATGCTGTTTGCCCAGCAGAAGGAGCTGCAGACTGTCCAAAGGTCGTTTCCTGCTGCAGCAGCACTCAAGGAGCTCCTCCAGGTGCTGGAATTTCCCATTCCTGCTCCCTGTTCAGCCCTGGGACACCTCTGAGATCCATTGGGTTGCTGCTGTCAAAGAGGGATATTCACTTTTGGGAAAAATCTGTCACTTGCTCCATGCTCAGATCCCCAGGTCCTGGCAGAGGGGGGTGGAAAGAGAGAAGGTGGCCTGAAAATAAAAGAGGAAAAGTGGATGGAGACCAGCAGCTTCCAAGGATGTGAAAAGGTTGGGAATTATAGAATCATGGAATGGTTTGGGTTGGAAGGGACCTTAAAGTTCATCCAGTTTCACTCCCTGCCATGGGCTGGGAAACTTCCACAATCCCAGGGTGCTCCCAATCTCATCCAACCTGGCCTCTGTGAAGAAAAATGAAGAATTTTGGGATTCCTTCTTTAAATTCCTGATTAAAATGCTATTTCTGGTGTGTGACCAGATTTTTTTGTTCCTGCTATTCATCCTGCCAACATCCAGCCTTGTTCCTGCAGATAATTTCTCCTCATCAATTAAAAACATTGTTTTCCCAAATTAAAATAATAAAACAACTTAAAAAAATGATGTTTCCCATCTTCTTAATACTCCACAGGCACAAATTCCCTTAATTTGTTCCTGCTGGGATCCTATTCCAGCATCCTTTAAACAAATATTTTGCCTCGGGGTGGGGGGTGAGTTGCAAATCTGCCTTTACAAGGCTTCAGCTGCTCCAGCTTCAGTTTTATGGTGCTGAAGTAAAAACTGGAGCCCCAAACGTGTGGATTGGCCATTCCAATGGTGTAGGAATTACCTTTCCCCAAGGAGCAAATACTTCAGCTGGGATTTCTGCCAGGGAGAAATTTCAGGAGCCCTCTGTGACTTGAACTCGAGTAAATTCAATTATTGGGTCCCTGTGACTTCAGGAGACACAAGTTGCTTTTCCAGGCTTAGTGTGGAAATAAAGATTTTTGGGACAATTCTTACAGAAATGTGGCCACCTAAATTGTTGGGTGTTCCTATTGTACCTTTGATAAATTTTGTGTTGGTTTTGCCAAAATCAGATTTTTTCCCAATCACTCCAATCTTGGGATGTGAATGAAAAATCTGAATGGAAAAAAATCTCAAATCTGGGAATGGTTTGGGTGGGAGATATAAAAATAATCTGACTTATTTCATCCTCCCTGACTTCTTTGGAATATTGTTAATGCCAGCTTCAAATTTCAGGATTTGGAGCATAATCTCTCCAGCCTGAGAGCATTTAGTGATTTTCCAAGGATTTTTCTGAGAAGCCTGGGGGTGTAGGGATGAAAGATCGTGGAAGGAGACAGGTATGTGAGAAAAAAGCAAATTTGGGATGACTTTTGCTCATCTGGACTGGATATTGCTGGGAAAAAAAGGCTGATTTAAAGATGATGCCCAGAATATAAAACATGGAATATATTTTCCTACCTTTTTTTATTCCTGTTTTAGGAAGAATCTGTTGTTAAATCAATTTGCATAATAATTCTTTTTATAATTATAGAAAACAAGCCATTTTCAGGTGTTTTATTTCAGATGGACTTTGACAAAATAATTCAATTCCATTATTATAATATCTGATGGAATAGGAAAATCTAAAGGAATAGTGAAAATTTAATATCCAGGGAATAATGCTCAGCTGGGGGGGGCAGCTGCCTTTCCTAAATCCATGGAGAACTCTCCATTTTTAATTTGGGAATGGTGGAGCTCCAAACCAAAGCCTGACAGAGCAGAACAGTGGGAATTCTCTCACTGCAGAAGTGGATCCAGAGGGATTTCCAGAGCTCTGATTTAGGAGGAAATGGAGGCAAAACCTTCAATCCTTGACCTTGGAGACCCGATGGGAAGAATTTGTGCTGGAAAGAAGGAACTTTGGGAAAAGTGAGGATGGGGGATAGTCCAAGGTAAAGAATATTCCAGCTCTGTCATTCCCAACGAGGCTGGAGAGGGAGGAGGAAGCAGGGCAGGAATCAGCTCACATAATCCATGGGAAATTCCCCACCCACCACAAAGATAACACAATTCCCACGTGGGAAGCAATAGCCACTCGTTTTCCCACGTGTATCCTTATTTTTCTCCGTGGCCTGAGCCCTCACGCCCTCGTCTGTTGTTATTCCAACAGCCAGGAAAGAAGAGCACAGGGAAAGATTCCCGGGTCATTTTGGGAAGTTGAAATTCCTCAGCTGAATGGCAGAGCCCTTCTCCAAACAGGGATGTGGCACCTGGCTCCCATGGAATTGATAAGGGCAATATAAAAATATCTCCTTATAGGCCATGGCAGGGAGATGGAACTGGATGAATTTTAAGGTTCCTTCCCACCCAAACCATTCCATGATTCTATGATTCCATGATTCTGTGATCTACTGCTTGGTCTTCAAGGTGTCCTGTGTTAAAATTTTCATGCTCTTGGTTATGTACATTGAGATGCTCTTAACTTTAACTTAAATACAGCATGTTCTATTAAAAACTCCATCCTGTAACTTGTATTTTGTAGCCTTTGAGAGCTGATGGGCCAGTGCCTTACTGCACAGTCATTCCAAATGAATTCTGCTGCTTTGTTTTAAGGCAGACACTGAATCCTGGGGTGAATTAAAAGTGGGACATTTTCTTGCAGAGAATTGCTAACTTGGGCTCTGAAAGTTGCACAGCAGTGTTACTGTGAGTGTATTCCTGTGTCTGGAGAACTCCTGGCTCTTGGTAGGAATAATTCTCCAGGCAACAGCACCACACTGAAGTTTTGGGTATAAATGAAGTGTTTGCACTGCATTTGTTCCATG
This sequence comes from Cichladusa arquata, assembly GCA_026413545.1. NCBI lineage: Eukaryota > Metazoa > Chordata > Aves > Passeriformes > Muscicapidae > Cichladusa > Cichladusa arquata. The sequence goes on from JAOTQP010001286.1 coordinate 1,448,060, forward strand.
CTCTGTATGCCCAGAATGGAGCTGAAGGCCTTATGTGCATGTTGAATAGTGGGATTTTAATAAATAATAAAATAAAATAAATGAGTATTGCTGCTCATTTAATGTTTTCTATTAACCCCTGGCCAGGCACCTTGGGAGAAATTCACACCCTTACTGAAGGAAAGACTGAAATTCTCCCCTGGAAGGAGAGCAGCTTTACAAAGGTGCTGTGCTCTCTTGGACCCTGCTGTTTGCACATCATTCTCTCCATCCCAGCACTGCAATTCCAGTGGGAATTGGTGAACTCTGAGTTTGTGCCTTTCTCCCAGGAGCCACCTGGACGTGGCTGTGCTGGGCTGGGCTCTAGAGCTGGGTTTGGCTCCAGCTTTTGCACAGGGGTGGTTATGTAATGCTGCAGCAGCGTGGAGAGACAGGGATTGCTGGATGAGGAGAGTGACAGGGGGATGGAGCACTGAATTCCACGAGGAAGGTGAACTGCCTCAGTTTGTGACAGCTAAAAGAATGAAGTTCTTTAATGGGGATTATTCAGATTAGAGGATAATTGTGCCAGGCAAAAAGCCCATCTGTGTGTGTGTGTAATGAGCTGCTGCAGCCCAAGGATTTCATCCAGTGACCTGATAAATACATGGATAACTGGGTACTTAGCATGAGATTCTTGTTTGGTGCAAATGGGTGACTATTTGCAGGAGCTGGCCATGGAATTCTTCTCGCATCTCTTTCCATCAGATCTTTTTGTGGCCCTGTCAGTGCTGTGGAGCTGAGAGATGCTGTGTGCTGCATCTCCTGGAGCCGTGCTAAGCTCCAAATGTTCCTCTGCCTGTGGGAGTTGCAAGAGGCAGGAGAAAAGCTTCTCTTTCAGATGCTACTTCAGAGTTCAAAATGCTGGAGACTGGGAGAGAACCCCTATTTGATTTTGCACTGAATGTGTGCCCACTGAACACTGAGATTTTGATGGATCTGAGGGAGGACAAACAGAGCCCTGCAGTATCACCCTCCAGTTCCCTGCCCTGATGCCACAGGTTTGTTCCCTAAAATAAACTCTCCTTGTGTTTTGTTTTTTTCAGTAAGGACTCTGTTCTTTGATCTTGGCCCCTTGCCTGTAGAAGGGGCACAGGTTAATAAGGGTTAATTGCTTTTTTTTCTTTAGAAAATGACATTTTCTCTCTGCCTGTGGTTTGTGTTCTGAAGGGATTTCAGCACTTCTTAGCCTCTCAGCCTCATATTTTGAGGAAAAAATATTTTGTCCTCATATTGTGAGGACAAAATTTATCATTCCAGTGGGAGACAGAATAGATATTCACTGGGGAAACAACAACCATTCCAGAATGGGTGAGGGTTTGTGCTAAAGAATGGAATTTACTCCCTTCCAATATGAGCAAATTAAAATTTGCCTGTTCCTCAAAACAGGATAATTCCTCCACTTGTTAACATACTTTTATAAGCTTTGCCATTAATATTTATTGAGGAAAAGGGAAAAACACCTTCAGGAGGGATGTGGGAAATCCATCCAAGTGTGGAGGGTAACTGTGGCACTTTTCAGAGGCACAGTGGGGATAAAAGGCTTTGTTCAGCAGCCTTGAAAAACTGAATGGAAAAAAATTTTTTTTTTCTTTTTTTCTTTTCTATTTTGCTACAGATATAAGAAGCAGGAGAAGGAGCAAAGGGAAAAGAAGGTGAGGCAAAGATCAGCCACTTGAGGGGGAGTAAATAATGAATATTTAGTTTATTTCAGCACCTGAAACAGCTCTGATGGCTTTGGGTATAGAGATCTCTGTAGTCATGAAACTGAGAGAAAAACTGGAGAAAACAGTTTGTACAAAAGCAGAGTGGAGCAAGGATTTATTTATTTCAGAATTCCTTCTACTCCTCTTGCTCTGCTTTTAATGGCAAAATGGCAGCTGTTTAATTCAAGTCACTGCTGCAGCAGTTAAGTCAATCAGAAATTTGACTGTCTTAGAGAAAACCCCCTGATTATGTGATAGTTAATGCAGTTAATTCACATTTTCAATTATTATCCCACAAGGATATGCCTATGAGGAAAATATCACTGTGCTGAAGTTCTTCCACAAAGATTGATAGAGATGACAAAATGTAATTAAGGGTTTCAATTTATTCCCACTGAAATGAGTTGGGAAACTCTCAGTCACTTCAAAAGCAGCCGCCACCTTTTATGTGTGGCTGGGATCAAAAATATCCACTTGGAAATATCAGAAGCAAACAAGGAGGGCTCAGAAGTAACTAAAGCAAGATTCCTGGGAAATTGTGTGTTCTCTGTGGGCTCTGGCAGTGCAGAGCTGCTCACACAACAAATATTTGCCAGTTGAATGATTAAACTCTTTTATTGACCTTTATTTTGTTGCAAATGACTTCAAAGTTTCTCAAATTACTCCTATTCCAGTGCACATGGAAAGGATAGAATTAATATATTTAGTGAGGGCAGGGATTTCATAAATACAACACTTCATAAAGGAAAATTCCAAACCCATTCCTGGGATGTTGTGCACCTACTTTCTATAGGAGAAGGCTTTAGAAATTAAATATAAACCTTCTAGAAATGTGACACAAATCTGAAAAAGATTGCCAAGAAATCATCCAGTGATGGACTGTTCACACAGAAAATCAAGTTAAGCCCTGAGAATCAGCCAAGATAGCACCAAGAGACAAGGATGGTCCAAGTGGAAGGAATTATGAAATCTAAAAATTAGAATAAGGAACATGAAAACATTTAAAATCAAACTGCATAAAAAATTCCCCTATGGCTGCAACAGGGAAATGATTTATTGTCCTTTTAAGGAAAATAAGAGGGTGGATTTAGGGAACAACAAGCTGATTAACTTTCCATAACTCCTTGGGAAAACTAGTGAATATGTTCTCAAAAAAGCTATTTCCAGAAAGATGAAATACAAGAACATGGTCAGGAACAGCATGTTTGGATTTAGAGCTGTAGAATGTAGAATAATAGAATAATTTGGGATGGAAGGGACCTTAAAACCACCCAGTGCCACCTCTGCCATGGGCAGGGAAACCTTCCACTGTCCCAGGCTGCTCCAAGAAAAAATCCAGCCTTGGACACTTCCAGGGATGGGGATCCACAACCTCTCCAGGCAACAAATTTATCCCTGGCTGGCCAATCTTACAGATTTTTACCATAAAATATCAAGTATGTCTGGTAAAATCTGTGGATGATGGGAGGGCAGCAAGTTTTTAGCAAGATTTTCAACATTTTCAACAGCAATTTTTTTCAAGATTTTGATTGTCCCACAGTTTTGCTGGCCCCCCCCAAAAAAAAAAAAAAAAAAAAAAAAAAATCCGGGAGTTCCACAAACACCCAGAGGGATTATTCCCTTTTCTTGGCACCTCTGAAAGGCCTCCAGAGCTCCCTCCTAATTTGTTTCTCTAGGATTCTGTGGAATTATATAATAATTCTTATATTTGTATTTTTGTTAGTTTTTTTTCCTGAGTTAATTTAAGACCCATGATAGGTGTTAAATCAGAGTAATAATTACACATACACTGGACAAGAGTCTTTCCACATGCACCAAAATCCTGGAAACTGGGAGGACACACAGGATTAATTCCTTGTACATGATTAAATTCTTGTTATTGGCACAGGGGAAACAGTTACAGGCAATATAAAGGTAAAGCACTTTATTTTCCAGTTAATTTTATGATCATTTCTATGTGGGGAGAGAAACTTTTTTTTTTTAAACTTTTAGTTCTAACAGTTCTAATTTTGACCTCTCTACTAATCATTAATTTGTTTTTATCCAGCTGCATCAAACTACACCAATCCCCTCCTTTTTGCCTCCCACGCTGGTGTGTGATTGAGCAGAAGTGCTAATTTTAATTTATTGAGTGTGGCTTTGAAAATTACAATTAGAACTGGAGAGTTAGGTTTGAAATTTAGGTTTTTTTCATTTTTGTGTGTGTTGTGTATGTGGGGTTTTGTTTTGATTTGTTTTTTGCTTGTGGTTTTTCCTGATGGTGCATCTTCACTAATGGTGGTCAATTCATCTGAGGTCAACTCACAAAAATGCATTTTTTAGACTGTGACTGTGATGAAATGTGGAATGTGTGCTTTGGGTCCAGCCTCACTCAACTTCAGATTTCACTGAAATGAGAAATTCACCTGAAGGCAGAAAATGTTGTGGAAATATAAAGTTCTTCCTCTGTGTAATTTGCAAACAGTGAAGTTGGATTTTTCTCCCTCTTCTGCTCATAAGGAGGGTGCCTGAGGCGTTGTTTTCAGGAACAAAATGAAGATTTTTCTTGCCATTTCAGTTGCTCCTGCTTGCTCCCACCTTTTCCAACTGCACAGCCCAGCTCCTGGGCTGGTTTTTGTCTTGAAACTTATGGGGTGGCCCTGCCTACACATTTGATGGTTTGAACATCACTTGGCCTTTTAATGGGCTTTTTATGGACTGGTTATGGCCATAAATTGTCAAGAGCCTATTAGTGCATTACTTATTTCTGGAAAACTTCATTAAGGGGAAGTAGGAATAAATCTGACTTTTTTCTGCATTGCTAAAAATAACATGTAAAACATAACAGATGGCTTAATATTTTTATTTCACCATTTCAGCTGTGCTCACCTCGACTGCTCTTGACTGACGTTCCACGCAGGTGCCAACAGCCATTAATTTTAAAATAAGCTGCTCTGAAATCTGTTTTCATATTTACTCCCAAATCCATGCTTTGGACCTAAGGCAGGCTGATCTTAATTAAACTCCTGCAGAAACACTCAGTGCAGCTCCTGGTAAATGTTTGTGCTGATGCACATCCACCTCTGTTGAAAATGTGCATTTTAATCCTGGGGAGCTGTAAAAACTCCCATGGGAGCACCACGTGTTGTGGCCAAATGTGAGAAATTCCATCTAAAATCACCACAATGGGAAAGGATTTGGAGTATTTGTGGAATTTTCTCGAATGTGTTGTTGGATCACCTTCCCTGTCCCTGCTGGCTCTGCTTTTACACTGACAAAGCACAAACAGGAACAAAGTTGAGGCTGGATTATACAAATATTTCTGATGGCAGTCTGAAGGAATGAAGTCATCCTGGGAAGTGCTAAGGAAGCTGCATGTCAGACCTCTCTCTCCTGCATACCATCCTGCTTAAAATAAATTTACATTTAAGGTCTGATATGAAACCCCTTGAAGTGAAGGAGAGGCTTTAATGCTCTTTGACTAAAACTCATTTAGAAGATCTCACATTTTCTGTGATTCTATTTCTGTAGCAGCTTGGTGGGTTTTACTATTCCTGAGCATTTCCTGCAAGGCTTCCTCCACTTTCTTTTGTTATTATTATTTCTTCTCATGTTAATATCATTAATCTTTCCTCTGCTGTAATTCTAAGGCCTCTACCTGATTTTCCTGCTTAATTCTCTTCTAGTATTTCACTTGTGCTCAAACCCACCTGGCTTCTGAAAGCAGCTGGAATTAAGAACAAAACAACAAACAAACAAACCATGAGTCCTGCTCTTTGCAAACATTATTATTCTTTTTTTCTTGGACTTTATATGGTATTTCTGTTGAAGTTCTGGAGGTAAAAAAAAAAATTGGCTTCATATCTGCTGTCCTTGTGTCTTACCCCATGGAAGAGCAAAGCTCAATACTGCAGCAAACACTGCTGGAATGCAGTGTGTCAGTACAGAGGGTCCTCTTTCTTTTCTGGAGAGCACTTCATAAAAAATAATTACCCAAGGAAAAATATTTTCTATATATGCAGAAGTCAAAGGCTTTGGTAATGTTTGGTCAGTGAATTCACTGCTGTAGTTTAGAACACAAATTTGCCACTTGCAAGGGGTAGAAAATAGTGATCAGCAACATCCAGATGTTGCAGGTCACCTAAATTCCAGAGAGCCATCCCAGAACTGTGGAATGGACTGTTCCAAGTATGGGAGTCTTTATGTTCCAATTCTATGGCTTTTTTTTTTCCATTCTTGTTTTTATTTTTTTTCTTTTTATGTCTTTTTCCCTTCTCTCTCAAGCTCTTCTCCTTCCCACCCCTTCCAAATTTTAATAATCTTATATTTTGATATAGCTTTCCTTCCTCTATCTAGAAATGAAGAACTCAGCCAGACCCAGAATTTGGAATTGCAGCAGAAGTTTAGGGTCACCCTTAAATCTTTAAGTCCTGTTTTAGGGAAAAGTTTATTGGTGGTGAATGTGTGGAGAGCATTTACAGTAAGTCAGTCCTTACCAACAACAACAACAACAAAATCACATTGTGACTGTCAAACATATAATTACAGTCGCCATCACCAGAATATTCCAGATATTGGAATATTTTCTTGGTCACTACAATGCTGTGTTTGTTTCAATTGCAGGTTTCAGTGACAACTTTGAGGGAAGTGGTTTAACACTGCTTTGTTTGTATCATGGAAGGCTTGGGATGCACTTTATGCTTTGATGTAATTCTGCCTCATAGACAGAATCCAGCAGCTTCCCAAGGATTGCTCACATCCCTGCAGGATACTCGGCTGAGATAAGCATGTATCTAGTTTACTGAGCGTGATTAACCACCTGAACTATTGGAATTCTTGTGCAGTGAATCACACAGCCCTGGGTTTGGAGATGGGTTTGGTGGGACGTGCCCAGCTTGCTGGACACACCACACTGGGTGGCACTGATGGGATCCAGCTGCCTCCTTCCCCCTCCTCCCCTCTGCAAGTGCTGCTGGCTGAAGGTTTGATAATCCCCAGCTCCCATTCAGTGAAGAACTAAATGAGGCGTTTTATTTATTTCTCATCTAACAGCTCTGCTCTCCTGCACTTGCACCAGGCAAAGCCAGCAGCACACTGAGGAGAACAAACCAAAGTTAGAACAGCTCCTTTCCTTTTTCCTTTCCTTTCCTTTCCTTTCCTTTCCTTTCCTTTCCTTTCCTTTCCTTTCCTTTCCTTTCCTT
>JAOTQP010001286.1:1467479-1485489 GCA_026413545.1 Cichladusa arquata
AAGGAAGGAAGGAAGGAAGGAAGGAAGGAAGGAAGGAAGGAAGGAAGGAAGGAAGGAAGGAAGGAAGGAAGGACATTATTTTCCAACTCTCAGTACTGGAGATATGAAAGAGCTTCATGGAGGGAATCATCATTTCATGATCCACATTTTCCAGGTAGTGGCATCTGGCAGGATGGAAGAACACCAAGGAATGACACTTCAGACAATTTGATCCCTCTCAAGGACTTTATAATTGAAACCCCACAGCCCTGCTTTGTGCTCTCTGCACAGGAGCTCCTTGTGGGTTGTAAGCACTCAGCATTCCCAGCATCCAGCAGAGAATCCTGGAATGGTTTAGGCTGGAAAAGACCTTAAGGATCACCCAGTCCCAGCCCCCTGCTGTGGGTAGGGACATCTTCCACTATTCCAGCCTGGCCTGAAAAGTTTTTCATCAAATACTGATCCAGCCCCATCATTCTCCTCCCTCATTCCCCAAATGTCAGTCCCAATTAAATCCTGAAATTCAGGGAGTGGAAGAGAATTATTATTAACATCTAAATAATAGTAAGGAATATTATTTTCTCTTGTTTCCTGGTATATAAGTCCTCTGTGTTGGCAAAATCTTGTCAGTGATGCTGAACTCCAGCTGAATCATCCTCAAAAAAATTCCCAAAGAGAAACCCCAATCCCAGATTCCTTTCTTATTTTAATGAGAAGAACAAAACAAAGGGCACAAACAAACCAAGAGAGTGAAACCACTTTGTTTTAATTAAAGCTGCACAAAGCTTTGCCCAGGACATGGAAGTGACAGCAGAGAGTGATCATTATCCCTAAGGAAGGGAAGAGCTGCCAGGAGCACAGGGACCACTGAGAGATCTTTAATTTGTCATGGACAAAGCCTGTTAATTACAGCTAACGAGCTTTGAGCAGGGTCTGTAAAACAGTGGTCCCTGACTGAAGAAGCCTCCTCCAGAATTAACCTTGTCATGAGCCCTGACAGAGGCCAGAGCAGCTCTGGGGACTCTCAGGAGGTTACAGGGCTTCCTTTAATTAGCCCTTGGATAACTCCAGAGAATTTCCTGCTGCAGTTCCTGGGGAGATGGGGCAAAGGCCTCTGGAGCAGCCCTGCAAGGAGGGGGGATGTTTGTGCAAAGAGCTGACCCCCAGAACCCCTGTGCTGGCCTCAGATTGGGGGTCAGGAGCCCAGAAGAGCTGTGTCATTCCTCAGCTGGAGTGGGGATGGGAAAAGGGACAGGCAAACAATGCCAGGAGTGAGGAAATGGAGGCCAAAGGGAATTTTTCAGGTTTCTCCCAACACAAACCATTCTGGGATTTGGGAATGTGCATTCTGCAGGGTGATGCAGGACCCACATCTTTCCCACCATCCCCTTCCAGGAACTCTCAGCTGGAATATCCAGACATCCCTCAACACCTCCTGCTATTCCTGCCAAAGGGGAACAACCTCTCAGTGGGGTTTGGATTGGGAGAACCACACAGACACTTTGGGTTGTGTCTGTAAAAGCAGAGAAGAACAAATTTAAACGTAAACTTCTATTTTTTTTCCCCTCGCCATTAATGTTCTCCCCATACAAATGTTCAGGGGAATCAGGAGTGGATCTGTCTAAACTCCAGAATCCTTGAATCCCAGAATGGTTTGGGTTGGAAGGGACATTAAAAATTCCCCAGATCCAAACCCTGGGGTGTGTTTAGGTTGGATATTGGGAAAAAATTTCTTCATCCAAAGGGTTGTCTGGCCTGAGGGCAGTGGTGGAGTCCCCATCCCTGGAAGGATTCAAAAGCCACGTGGTTATGGAACCTGGAGACATGGGATAGTGGTGGCCTTGGGAATGGCTGGACTCAATGATGTTGGAGATCTCCAACTTAAAAAAAATCCTGTGATTCTGTGATTCTATGAATATATTTTTTGATAATTTGGCAAAGCAGAGAGATATTAGTCAATCATCAGCTTCCTTATGGATCATCTGGAGTGCTCTCCTGCCAGATCCACAGGATTCCACAAATAAGGAAAAAAGCTGACATTTGGTTTAAATGCACTTTTTCCAATGAGGAGCCATTGGATAAAGAATGTACGCATTCCAAATTGATAAGAAAACTGATAAAGTCACCTTTTGTGCAGAAATATCAACAAAAGGAGGGAAGATGGCAATTGAACTCTGCTTTGAGAGGCTGCAGAGGATGGCACAAGTGGAGGTGTTCCTTATCCCTGGTGCTCCCCCAGGTTGGATGAGGCTTGGAACAACCTGGGATAGTGGAAGTTGTCCCAGCCCTTGGAATTAGGATTGAAATTTGAGAGACGGATTTCTTTCTTGGATTTGATTGTTTATTAAATCTTATTTATAATATAGAGAGTTTTATAGTATTTTTAATTAATAAAAGTGAAAAAATGGAGATAGATTTAGTTACAAGGTGTTTTAAAGGCAAAGTATTTAATTAAAAACTAACATTTATATTGTTGATATTTTTTCCTTAATAACTAAACACCTGTGACCCACACTGCAGTACTTCTTATTCAACTAAAAACTACTACTTGAAATCATGAAGAAGAAGGAACAAGAAAGGAGACAATGCCCAAGAGCTTTTATTTTGTCCTATACCTATTACTGTATTCTAAACCCCCAAATTCCAAACCCCTCAGCATGTGAAATTACACACTTCTATTCAAACTACACACCAGTGATTTTAACTTTATTATTCAATTTTGGAAGCCTTCTCCAAGGCCTCAGGTCAAAAGCAGTGCTCCTTTGAGGGTCAGTGTCAGAAAGCACAGAAAGTTTAAAACTCCCAGGCTTCAGAGTTTCAAAAACTTCCAACCCAACTATTCCAGGATTCCTAGAAGAGGAATCCTCTGGGAAGTGGCAGCTACCTGGAGAAATTATTTATATTAATTTGTTTCACATTCCATTTGCATTATCCTGGAAATTCATCCCTTGTGGCATCCCCTCAGACTCTGAGTCTCTCACCCGTTTGTGGTGGATGAACTTTCATGTCTGTCTCTCTCCATGTCCACTGCCCGACAGAGATTCTGGATTCTCCTTCCCCAGAAGCTGAGAAAAGGGACCAAGGTCCTTGTCCTCTTCCAGGACAGGATGCTGGGCTAAAGTGACCTTTTCCCTGATCCAGGCCAGCTGTTCCCACATTCATTAGCAGATCCAGAGGTCTTTACCAGCTGTTTTAGCTCTGGATGGTTCCAAGAGTTCCTTCTGCACCTTGGGGTGACAAGGTGGTTGTGATCCCAGCATTTAAACCCAATGGCACAGACAAATCTATGCCTTTGCAGGAATTATTGCCTCTGCTGAAAATTTAATTGGATAATGCAAGTTTTGATGAAGATTCCCACGTGAACAGGGTTGGTTTTGGGTTTTTTTGGCAGATCTTTACCCAAAACACCCCAAATCTTGGAGCAGTGGGATTATATCAGATAATCTGTGAAGCAAAATGCATTTAAAAAGTTATTCCAACAAGGATTTGATGATGTTCCTCTGCTGGAATCTGTATGTGCCTGGTCTGACTCCACTGCCTTCATCCACAAAAAAATCTCCCCAGATCTGCTCCCTGGGATATCATTCCTGGCTTTCCTGAGCAAGGCTGAGCTGTGTGGTCCAAGCTCAGCTCAAAGCAGGACCTTGAGGGAGCAGTAATGACACTGCTGACCTCGGAACACCAGCCCAGGCTGTGCTGGGATTTCTCTGGCCACATCCCTGCAATCCTGAGGGGAAAATCTGGGATAACACCTTTGAGGGGACACCAAATGTGGGGCTGTGACACATTAAAAAAAAAAAAAATCCACTTCATTCACTCATCTGTTTAAGAGCTCAGCTCCCATTTTCATGTCTTTGGGGTTCTACGGGCATCCCATTGAGGTGGGAATTCCCAGGAGCCCTTTTAAAGCCTTTCCTTGCCTCCATAAACTTGCAGCTGTTTTGGCTGGAAGTTTCCTGCTCTTGGCATGGGATTCAATTCCCAACTTGCCACCTATGGAGTCTGAGCATATCCAGCTTGGACGTTCTGGCTGCAGGAGGGAGAGATTTTTTTTTTTCCCCCCAGCTGATTTTTTGCATTCCCTTAACTCTTTTCATTTTCATTCCCTTAACTCTTTTTCTATTCCTTCTTCCCACAAAGCCATGACCTCCCCAGTAGTTGATATCCCTGATCTCTTTAGGATTGTGCTGCTGTTGCTGTGTTGACAAATCCAGAATTCCCTCTCCCAGTTTATTCCAGCAGCTCCCATCATTCCCAACTGGTTTCAAGCTCCAAGTGCTGGATTATGTTGCCAATAAGGCCCATTAGTCATAAGGGAACAAATTAATTTTCTTATCCAGAGAATGCTGGAGGATTCAGGGACCATCCCTTTAATATTCCATAAGGATTCACAAATTCCAGGTGTTTTCTCTCTGTAATAATCACACAGGGTGTTTTCCTATGAGTCACAAGTTTTCCAGGTTTTTGGGGTGTCCAAGATCAATGAGTGAAGAACGAGGGGGTTTCACTAAAACCCAGGAATGACTCCGAGGGAGGGAAGGTTGGGAGATCTTCAGAATATCTTAAAAAATCTTTCCTGATTCTTGACTGATTGTTTCATGGAATGTGCCAGTGGTAAATTAGGAGAAATTTCTTAGTTCTAAATTTCTTAGTTCTGAATCTTAATTCCTGAACAATTTTTCTGGCTCACCTGAATCCTGATTGGAAAACATTTAAGTGGCTAATTCCAGGAGAAATAATTGATGAGGATGTGTCTATGAACTTTGGAATTTTATTTGTTTGGACACTCACATTCAGTAAAAAGGGAAGAATTCTTTGATCCACGAATCCGTGGGTTTGGGCTTTCTCTTTTGGATGAATATAAAGTGTTGTCAGCCACAAAATCCCAAAGGGAATTCCAAAGTTCACCTCCAGGCTGTGTGGAGCACTTTGGAAACACCAATTCATTTCCTTACATTATAGATTTTATTGGAATAAACTCATTCCTTGCTCTCATTTCCCCCTTTTAACTCCCGACTTTATATCCTTTGATATAAATATAAATCCAGCATCAAACCTTTTTCTTCCTTGCTGATTTCCTGGTGTGTCCTTCATTCTTTGGGAAAATGATTCCATATGTTCAATCCTCATAGCAAACTTTTTATCCATTTGCTGCCACTGATTCTCACTGAAGAGGGAACCAGGATTGAAGACAACTCAGAAACTGTCTGGGAAGAGCATCTCCATCCCTCAGGAGCCCAAAAATTTCTCTTCTCCTGTGGGAAATGGATTTGTAGAGAGCTCTTGGGGCTTGATAGGAGGTTTACACAGTATGCATTTGTATGTAAACTCGGAGATAAAAAATGTGGACTTAAAAATGTTATGGAATAGGACAGATATTGATAAGACAGAAATGAAGATGGAAGAAAGTTTTAAAGGATGACAAAACCCAACATTCTCTCACTTCTGTTCTGTATCAGGCCACATAAACTCCTTGTGGATCCCTTCCAGGTCAGGATATTCCAGGATTCTGTGATTCCCAACATAATATTCCCAGGCTTGCCACGTGGTCACTGAATGGACTATCCCAGAATCCACTAATTAATGGATTTCTCTTCTGATCCTTCTTCCTTCCTCTCTTTGCTGTGTCCTGAGGATCCAGAGCACACGGGCAGGAGAAGATCCCTGCAGGACCAGGGCTCTGAATTCCCAAGGGTTTAAGCCTGGAGAACAACAGGTGGAATTCAGGATGTGGTTTGGAGAGAAGGAGGAATATGGGAGAAATTCCAGGAGGGAAGAAGAGGGATTTATTTGAGTGGAGAAAAAGGATCACAGCATGGATATCCAGCCTTGGGTGGGCTCAGCACCTCGGGATAAGGGCCCTACTTTGGAAGTGGACGTGGAGAGATGTGGGAAGATGGGATTTGGGAGGCAGAGAATGAGTCCAGCAAGAGTTAACTCAGCCAGCCCCTGGTGCCTCCTCTCAGTGCCTCCCACACTTCCCAAATCCCAGGCTGTGCCTTCCTTATCAGCCCCTGGTGCTGACAGTTTGCCCAGGGCTGTTTTCCGAGGGATATCAGTGCTCCTGCTTCCCTTCCCAAGGGCTCCTATCTCTCCCTGTTTCTCAGCAGCTCTTCACTAGGGCAAGGCCCAGGCAACGAGGATTTCACTTGGTTTGGAAAACAAAACTTCTATTACATGGAAAACAGACCCACCTGTTTTTTCTGAGCCTGGTTTTTGCAAAAATTTAAAAAAAAAAAAAAATCCCAGGAATATTGATGTGCTGTAATTCAAATGGAATCATGAGATAAAATGTTGATGTTTGCATAAAAAACAATCAAAACTTGGGCAGGGATGAATGGCACATTCCTAATTTTGCTTTCCTTTGAAGTAAGTTGTGCTAAAACAGCAAAACAAAAGTCTGGGATTGCCTATTCTCCCTGGAATTGGAATGGTTGGAGAGAACCACCTCACTCCACCTGCCAAGAGGGGACTTCAGGCCTGCTTGTGACATTTAATGACTTTTGTGACATCTCCTTGCCCTGCTCAAGATGATCACAACTGTGATCCTGACCCTTGGCAATGGAAATATCCTTCCTGAAAGGGTAAACAACAGCAAAAACAACGTGGAAAAAAATCCCAGACAATCCCACATTTGTGCTTTCCTGCTCTTTGCAATCCCAGGATTTTGGGATCCTCAAGGTTTGGATGGTAAATAGAGAAAAGTGGTGAATGAGGGCCTGAAAAATCAGGGATTTTTCCCCACAGTTTTGCCCTCTGGAAAACCTGCATCTTCCCTTGGAGGAATTCTCAAGGAGAACCTGAAGCATGGTAAGACACAAGGGAATGGTTGGGGTTGTGCCAGGGGAGGTTTCACTTGGATTTTAGGGAAAGGATCCAGTTGGATTTTAGGGAAAGGTTCCAGTTGGATTTTAGGGAAAGTTTCCAGCTGGATTTTAGGGAAAGGTTCTTCATCCAGAGGGAGGTTGGACACAGGGAATGGTCACATTCCCAAGGCCAGAGCTCCAGGAGCATGGAAATCCCTGGAAAATGCTCTCAGGGATGCACAGAATGGGATTGTTGGAGTGTCTGTGCAGGACCAGGGGCTGGACTGGATGATCCTTGTGGATCTCTTCCAGCTCAGGTTATTCTGTGATTTTTTTGGCTCCATGGACTGGGAATGGAATAGGATGCTCAGCTGGGATTTAATCCTTAGCACCAAAATCTGTCATAGCTCTTGTGTTATTTCAACATCAATAATTAATTATAAAAAAAGTAATTTAAAATTATTAAACTAAAAAAATAGTTAATTTATGACAGAATTTTAGAACTCTTTGGGGATTTTATATGTTTTTTGTTGCTTTTGTAATCTGCATGAAGTTTTCAGTGAATGGAAGACACTAAACAAAAACTAAACATAATTTTCCATTGGGTACGATGGGTCACGGTTGGAAAATTCCTTTCTTAAAGTTCTCGTACATAACCTGACTTTTTGGGCTCAGGAAAATGGAGCAGTTATCCCTGATTCCAGACACCTGATGTGGAAAATGCCATTTTTTTGAAAAGTCAGAGTAACTCCACAATAAGGGAATTAGGGCAGTTCCAGGATGTCCATCCAGTCCCTGCTCCAGGGATATTTCTGGATCTCATTTGCAGCTATTCCCTCAATCCCAGCTTTTTGACATAACAGAGGATTTGCTCAGGTGAGGATTTGGGGGATCACAGGATTATTAAGGTTGGAAAAGCCCTCTGAGCTCATGGAGTCCAAACAGGAACCCAGCACTGCCAAATCCGCCCAACCACGTCCAAAAGTGCCACTTAAATCAAATTTTAAACCCTTCCACGGTGGGTGATTCCTCCACTCCCCTGCTCATCCTGTTCCAATGCCTGACCACCCTTTCTATGGAGAAATATTCCCTAAAATCCCATCTAAACTTCCTCTCCACAACTTGGAGTTGTTTCCTCTTGTCCTGTCTGTTGTTCCCTGGGAGAAGAGACTGATCCCAGCTGGCTCCATCCTCCTTTGTGGGATTGCAGAAATCCTAAATGGAAAACACTCCCAAGAATTCCAGACTGTCTTGTCTGCAGATGTATTCTCAGGAATCCTAAGCAGTAACACAAGTGATCAGCTGAGATCAAAGCTGTCCAGGATTAACTGAGCCAGAAACCATAAAAGATTTGCCTCAGTCTGGATTTCAGGAATTTGAGCAGGACCCAGCAATTCCAGGCAGGAATTCTCTGGGCTAAGATACCCCAGCAGCCAGAAGTGTGTCCAAAACTGCCCCTTCAATCCTAATAAAATAAAAACCAATCAGGGATAATATTTAAGGAAATCTTAAGAAAAGGAAATTGAATAAAAAGATTTTTTTTTTTCCTCTTGTTTTTACATTTTAAAAATTTTCCTTATCAACAAATTGGCAATGAGAGAGTGGCAGCCCAGGAACTTGCAATGAATTCTGTGCAAGCAGAAGCTGGAAAAGGCTCCAATCAATTCCAGAGAGGAAGGAGCCACTCCAGAGGCTCCTTCAGACAGCAAATCCAGGGAGCTGCTCTGCTTCTCATTGCAGCTTTGACACTTTTAGGGATTTATGCTGGAGGTTCTTCCAAAAGCTTTTATCCCTCTTTACTCTTCTGGAGGAGTTGGATGTGGGGGAATGAATAAATTTGGTTTTCAGTGATCCCATTTTGCCCTTGTTGAAACCAGTAACCCAAATCCCAATAATTCCAACAAACCACGGACTGAACTGGAGCCTGTGGTGGAGAATTTTGCAGATTCTTGAAGAATCAAAGCTCAAAACTTTTCAGCAAGGGATGGAAAGGACGAGATGGAAACACAAAGCCACATTTTTGACAAACTCAGTAATTCCCAGAGCTCAAAGCCACCAGTCCTGCAGAATTAATGATTTTAAAGCAGTAATAACTCAACTGCTCTTGTAAAGCTCTTGTAAAATACTCACTGAGTGTGGAGGGAGTTCACTGAGCACAGCACCCAAGGCTGAGCCTCTGGTCTTAAAATAAGTGCAAGAGTCAATGGAAATGGAACAATTTTCCTTGATAATTCCAGCGTCACTGACCCGGTTTTTGTGATAATGTGAGTGTCACTCACCCATTTGTTATCAGAATAAAAATCCAGTTGGTCCAGTCAAGGCCACCAGTACTGGAAATGAAAGCGTGAAATTCCCAGGTCAGAAACCTCACCAGGATCAGCCCGGACAGCAAAAATGTGAGGAATGGTTTGACAGCACCAACTGGAGATTTTAGGAGAAATTGGGACTTGATCCTGAAGAATTTACTCAGCTGAGCTTGGCTGTGGGGTACGGGTGCAATAATGGCCTTGTTTTGTAGCCTCCAAAAATGAGTAAAAAAATTAAAATTAATAGAAAAATAATTTAATTTTCCATTTCTAACCTGATCAAGTAAAAGATTCCCTGCTTATGGCGGGGGGTTGGAATTTCTTCTTTAAGATCCCCTCCAACCATTGTAAGATCCCTTCCAAACCATTCCATGATTTTATGAATCTAAATCACTGACAACAGCATCCTTTCAATGCAAATTTTGATTTTAGGGGCTTTGGGCATCATGTTTTCAAGTGTTTCTTTACCCATGTAAGGAAAAAATATGATTTTTGAATAAAAACAAGTCTGAGAGTCAGGTGATTCTTGTAGCTGGGAATTCAGCAAATAAAGGACAAACTAAGGCACCGTGTACAAAAAAAATCACCCTAGAGTGGCCACAACCACTGAACTCTCACCTTCATGTCTGTTGTGACAGCAGAATATTTTACAACTCCTAATTAGAAAAAAAATAAAAAAAAAATAATCAAGAAAATTCTGCTGTCTGAGCAGTTCTGGTTCACCAAAAGGTAGCACTTCAGTCACCCTCTTTTATTCAAAAATCACCTTTATTTCCCTCCTTTGCCTATGAAAAATCCTTTCACTCATAACCCGAGGGATAAAATATCATTTGCACGTGGCCTTTGCTGAGCAATTTGCAGCAAAACCCTTGGTTGGCTGCCAGGCTCATAACCCCAGCCCCTGCAGAATGAAATGAAGACATTAATATCAGTTTTTATTAAGCTGGTAATAAGGCAGAGTTTAAAGAAAATGCAGGTGGAGGAGATTTGATGCCAAGGTTTTAAACACACAGCTCGAACGTGGCCAATCCCAGCTCCAGGCTGGACATTTGGGAAGGGCAAATTCCTTTTTTTTAGGTGTTAGTCTGGAGGCTGCAGCCACACAGAACCCCAGAATCCCAGGATGGGTCAGGCTGGATGGAACCACACTGGGATCATCTGGAAACAGCTCCCATGGAAAGTGAAACCATCAAATCTGCCCTAGCAGAGGGAATTAAGGCATTTTCTAGCAGGTTCCTAAACCCCTCTCTGTCCCCAGGAAGAGCCCATAGCTTTGATTCCTGTCTGAGAGCCTCCCTCTGTTTTTGGGAGGTGAGGATGGCACAGTTCCCCCTGGCTGCCCTCTCCTTCTGGGTTATCTGCAGGTCCTGGGAACCACCAGGGACATTTCAAACCCTCCAGGGCTGCTCCAAACCTCCAGGGAAGGATTTAGCCAAGGGGAATTGTCGCAGCCCCCTAATCTCCACTTACAAGGTCGATTGGAGCTCCTGTTTCCACTGCTCCCAAGTGCCAATGTCACTGTGGGACCAGGTCATGGGATTTCCATCACACCCCACACCCTTCACGAGTCATGGAAACGGGCCCCAACATCTCCTCCCCACCCCTCCTTCCTTGGGTTTTGTTTCTTCTTTCCTCCCCCTCCTCCTTCTCCTCCTGCTTTCCCTCGGCTCCTTTTAGCTCAGGTTTTAAATAGAAACACCCTCAGCACATCCCCTGGCCAGAGGAAATTGTTTCAGGGGTTGGAGATGGAGCTTTGGAGATCAAGGGCCACTTTTGGCAGGGAATGACCTTTATTCCCAGGGGCTGTTTGTTTTTTCCAGGTTTAGGTTGGATATTAGGGAATATCCTTCCTGAGAAGGGTTTTCCAGCCTCCAAAGGCTGCTCAGGGCAGTGGTGGAGCCCTCAGCCCTGAAGGAATTTTAAAAACGTGTGGACACGGTTTAGTGGTGGCCTTGACTGTGCTGGGGGAGTGGTTGGACTTGATGATCCCAAAGGTTTTTTTCCAACCTAAACAATTCCACAAGGAGCTCCATGCATTTAATGACAGCCAAAGAGCAAGGGAAGAGTGAGGAGTGAGCTGTGCACTGGTGTCCCCCTCAGGAGATCTGGAAATAATAATAAAACAAGGAAAACACCCATAAGAATGTTCCCCTTTGAGAGTGGGGTTTTTGAACCCTGACTTTGACCCCAAAATTTACAAATCTCTGGGTGCAGGTGTAGCACTAAAGCTGCCCCAAACACTGGGCTTGGGCAATTTAGAGTTTGGATATTCTGGATAACATCCAAGCAATCTGAATGGAAATGAAATGAGGCAGAGAGAATGTCCTGGCACTGATGTCCTTAAGGTCCTGGAAGGGTTGGGAAAGCCATCATGGAAAACAAGACACGCCCAGAGCAGTTTTGTCTTTCATTCCATCACAGAATCCCAGAACCAGAAGGGACATTAGGGATCATCCAGTCCCAACCCTGTTCCATGGGCAGGGACCTTCCACCAGCCCAGGTTGCTCAGAGCTCCATCCTTTATCCCTTAAATTCGGGATCTAAATCCGGAGCAAACCCTCATTTGGCATCACCCTGAGCCAGACCAGGGCTCAAATCTGGGACAACACTAATTTTTGGGGTTTAGTTTCATCCTCTTCCCTCATTTCACCTCATGGATGCATAAATGGGAGCTGGGAATGGGAATCAGTTCAGCCCTTGGAATTAGCTCTTCCAAAAAAATCCCAACTTCCAGCAGGTTCTGGAGCGTGGAAATCTTCATCCTCTGTTCACCAAAGCCAAGCTAGGGTGTCTCTGCAGCCAGGGAATGGTTTATGCACCAAAAAAACCAGAAAAAAATGTGGAGGTTTGTGTGTGTGCTTAAAACCTTTCTCCAAACATCCGGCGTTGGAAAAGTATCCGAGTCCTGCCCACAGCAAAGCAGATTTTCCACGAATCCGTTTGATCCCAAAGATGAGAAACGTATGGAGAGCTGATACTTCTCCTTTCCTGGGAGGGAGAGAAAACCAGCCCAGAATTCGTCTATCAAATAATCAGGATAATTACAAAATAAATACAAAGCAGCCAGTTGGCAAACAGGGATATTCAAGGGATATTTCCCACTAATAATTCCAGAACCACTGGGATAATGGTGTGGATTAACAAGGAATCAAACCACCACAGAGCTCATGTGACCCTCTGTGGTTGTCTCGTTGCAGAGAAAGGCTCCACATTTGCTTTGAATTATTCTGTGCATGGCCTGAAAAGAAAAAAAAAAAAGAAAAAAAAAAAAGTGGTTTCTTTTTTCCCCCACTTTTTTATGCATTGTTTTCTATGTGTTTCATATTCTTTTATGTTTCTTTCTGGGAATGCTTAATCCGTCTCCTTGTCCTCCAGCAGGACAGGAATGGGCTGCTGAATTTGCCTTTTTAAATTCAATTTATAGCCAGGCAACAAATATTCCTCTCTCCACCACTCATGGTAAAGCAGCATTCTTGCAGTAGGGAATTATGGATAAAATCCAGGGTTATTTTATTTGCCTTGCCCTGGCTGCAGAGACTTTTCCTCCTTGACAGCTCTCACATCTTCTCATTTAAATTTAATCTCGAAGAATGCAGCAACTTTTGTCTTGTATTTTATAGACATCAATAAAATGTGGGTGTTTTGCAGCCTGAATTTAAATGTTTACATAAAGATGCCATTAGTGCTGAATTTCATCTCTTTGCATAATTGATTCCTGCACCTATGGAATGTTCCTGCTGCTCTGGAAGTTTTAAAGGTGATGCAATTTGGGGAATTCATGGATCTGACTTTGTTTGTATCACTCAGGGCAGTTTGAGGCACAAATCAAATTTTTTTTTTTTTATTTTTCCAGCCCTTTCCTCTATCCACTTCTAATTCCTTCCCAGTTGGTCCAAGTGTTAAGAACAAAAGGATGGGAATAATTATCCTTTAATTATCCTTTGTCTAACCACAATAAACTATTCCAGGAAATGTGTCTGGAGAATAAGGAAATCATAAATCTCATCTTCTCCAGAGATCCACTCAGGACATGATCCCACAGGATTCATTCTCCAGTCAATATTCCCTTTACTACTGGAAGTCTTTCTAAAAGTCATGCAACACCTCAAACCTAAGACAAAGCAAAAAATTTGAGATAAAACTCCAAGATTTCCTTCCATCAGTTTGCCATGGGTTTATATTTCAGGAATAAAAACGTGGATGTTGCTTGTACCTGTTTTTGTCCCCTGTCCTGGCTTCTCCCAGGAAACATAGGGATAAAAATTTGAACTGAAAAGAAATAAACAAACAAGCAAAAAGCATCTATTAATTTATTAATAATTTCACAATTATATTAATCCACAATTATGTTAATTTTAAACTTGCTCCATGGAAGGTTAAGGTCAAATACTACAGAAAAATTCCTGACTGAAGGGTTAAACATTGGAAGTGGTGGGGTCTCCATCCCTGGAAATGTTCAACAAACAGAGATGTGGAATTGTGTGACCCCTTTTAGTGGCCATGGGGGTGTTGGGTTGAAGCTTGGACTTGATGATCTTGGAGATCTTTTCCATCCTTATAATTCCATGATTTTGGATGGCAGCTCCAGAAGGATACAGGACCTCAGGATCTTGGTCTTACCCAAACACCCTGTAGAGGATTCCAATGGCACCAGGCACCCAATCCAGGGAGGAAATCCTGATTTTAGTGATGCCAGCAAACTTGGGGATCATGGAATCCAGACAATCCATGCTGGGAATTTCCTTGTTCAATCAGGGTGTGATTTCACCTGGAAAAACTCATTTTAGGAGAAGAGCTCAGCTATCCAAGCCAGTTCCAAGGACCTGAGGATAAAAATTTCAGCTGTTTTGAGGATATTCTGTGTGTTTTTATCCATGTTTGAATAGAAGAACTATTTCTGCTCACAGCATTCTGTGTGTTTGTATCCATGTTTGAATAAAGGAACTATTTCACAATTTCTGATCCCCACCCTCCTTTTGAGACACAAAAGAACTCGCTCAGAGAGGTTTGGCTGGCACAGCAATTAAAATAATTTGTTATCAATCCAGGGGCACAACCTCTAACCTCTCAGAGCACTTGTTCCCAAGATTTTCCTCAGCTACAAATTAATGCTCGGCCCTTGGAATTGGGTGGCCAATAATGGTGCCCAGAAACTTCAGGAACTTTGGTGAGCATTGGGATCACTTCACATCCCTTCTCCTTGCTAATGCATCCCGGGAATCAGGCATGGCACGTGGGATTTCATCTCTCTGCACGTGCTGAAATCCCAATCTCCAGTTCTGTGGTGAAAATCAAACCATGGAAGGTCGTGGAATGAACTGGAGAGAGAAACATACTCTCCAATTTCTTCTACCGTGTTCCAGATTTCTGCAGACCTTTAGGAGGATTAGAAATGTGTTTTTGGGAAGGGCAATTTCAGAACCATCTGATATTATCAGACTCAACAAATCATGGAAATATTATCTGGAAGAGACAAGCAAAGGTCTCAAAATCCCAGGTGGGACAGGACTAGAGCCTGCTGTAGGTCAGGACAGCCTTGGTTGTGCAATCTGGAAGGATGAGAATTCCAGAGCTTCCCCTGAGTAACAGGGACATTGCTTGGGCAGGACCTGCACTGGTCCCTTCCAGCTTTATCCACAGGATTGAGTGATTCCCTGGAATTTGCACATTATGGTGTGGTTTGCCTGATTTACCACTGGTTTATTCCCATCCTATAGCACTCACTGCTATCCCCAGCTCCTTCTGGTTTTTCCTTTCCAGTCTATACCCACCACACCCAAAATCCAAAATATTTCTGATTGAATAAAAAGTTAAAATGTTGCATTTATTCCTCTCTCCGTCTTAACAAAACCACCAGAGTTCAGGTGTCTTTTGTCCCAGCAAATCCCCAAGGATTTCACTTGGAAAAAAAATAGAAACTTCTTCATTCTCAAATATCTTGGTCTTTTATGACCAAAGCCTCGCTTAAGTGCTTTGGAAAATTTGATCCCAGCTTCACATAAACCTGAGATTAGCCCTGATACCATTCCAAGGCAGAGGCAATGAGGAAAGAACTGTTTGGAATGAGAAGGGGGGGATGGGAGAAGAGGACAATTAAATGGGAATTATTTGGCTCTGCGTTCATCCCAAGGGACTGCTCTGATTCCATAATCTAACTTAAATGTTGACCTTGACGTTGTCAGTGTAAAACCCAAACATATTAAACATGGCCTGGGGTTCCTGTACAAGATACTACAAATTGAGGAAGAGAGGGAGAGGGGTGGAATATCCTGGAGCCAAAGGAAAGACCTGATTGATAGATGAGGCCCTGGGGAGGGCAGCGTTAAGATTTCCTGTCTTTTCTGAAAACCTTAAAAAAAAAATAAATAAATAAGGAGATTTCTCATTTATGTCTGGTTGATGCTTTCAGGTTTCTCTTTTCCTGATTCTTTTTGTTTGGAAAGAGAAGAGAGGGGGGGAAAAAATCCCCCTCCAATTTTGATTTTGGGAATTTTGCCAGGCTTCTGTCATCACCAGGAAAATGGTTCCTTCAGCAGACACATCTGGGCAACTTCACGCCCGCTCCTGATGGGAGCTGTCAAATCCTGCCCCAGAGAGCAACGGGAATGGCTCCCCATTCCCACAGGGAAAAAAGATGATTTGCTTTTGTTTCATTGGAAAGTGGGTGGACTGGGAGGAGAACAGATAATTTCTCAGAGACAACACCTTCACTGCCTTCTTTATAGCACTGGGGTGTTTTCCTTATTTTCCCATCTTCTACCACAACTCCCTTTTCCTGGTTTCTTTGTTCTAAATCTAGAATCACATTAAAAAAAAAAAATTAAAAAATTAAAGATTTCTTGACCTCTCATCATAATTATAGGTTCTAAACTGAGGTGCAAGCAGAACAAATTTAATAAATATAAACTGTGAAATATGTATGGGTATGGATATAAATATGCAAATACATCGCAGTGTAAAATTTCATAATTTGTATGTTAATTGTCAGAGAAAAAAAGTAAAGAAAAGTAAAGAAAAAGTGTAAAAAGTCAGTGAGCAACCCTGGGCAGTTCTTGGAAGGACCTGTGGAGATCAGCTGAGGTTGCTCCAGGCAGGAATGGGAAAAGTCTTCCAAATCCTTCCAAAGCAGGTGGAAAAGGCCACGGGCAGTTTGTGGACACAAACATGGAACCAGAGGTGAACCAAACTTTCCCAAATTTTCTGCAGGTTTGGAGAAATAACTTTGTGTTTCCTGGCTGCAAACAAGGGACAAACAGAGGTCCTTGTTCCCTCCTCATCTCTCTCCTGAAAAATCTCTGGATGAAGCCTAAGGAAGGAAATGAGTCTGGATCTCACAAGTTGCAGGTTTTTATTGATCCCTCAAATCCAGAAAAAGAAAAGAAACCTTGGAAAGATCACAAGTGAGGACCAGGATTATCCACTGCTCCTGAGCCCCACAGATTCATGGAGCCCTGGATAATTTTGAAGAAGCTTCTGGCAAAATCTGCTGGGAAAATTCCTCCTCTCCTCATTTTTATCACTGCTGCCTCCTTAAATATTAAATTGAGATGAGTTATTGGGGAGAATTCGAAAGCCCAGGGAAGCCTGTGGGAATCCTTGCCTGGGATTTTTGGGATTGAACCATAATCCTTTCCAGGACAGAGCTTTGCCATGAAGCACCAGCCTGGGAATTTAGCTGCATTTTTGAAGTGTTTCAGAATATCCCCAATAAAAAGGACAAATTCCAGCAGCCTTGCAGATAAACTAAATTTTGTCCCGGGCTGCTGGATCTCCTAAAATTCCTTCTTGGATATTCCAGAGCAGCCATAACTGGGATTATTGCCCTTGTAAGTTATTTTTCCCATCATTTATTACTGTGCACTTGGGGTCCATAAAGCCATATTGCAATAAACTATGGGAAAATAAAATCATAAAAATACCCCTCCAAAAAAAATCCTAGGACATAAAAAATACAGAAGGAAGAAAAAGGTCTGGTATTGGGGAAAAAATGAAATAAGAGATGAATTTTAAAAAGAGAACATTATTAGAAAAAGGTTCCTTAAACTGGAATATTAATTAATATATTAATAATTAATATTGATGGAAAAATTGTATGGAAAGTTGTCAAAATTGTACAGATAATAGTAATAACAATAATAATAATTATTATACAATAGAATTATATATACTATGAATAATATGCTGTTATATAATAATTTATTAATATAATATTAATATTATCTCTTCTTCTAAGGTACAAGAACAGTGTAAGAAGTTGAATATTTCTACTCTCAGATTTAAAAAAATAACTTTATGCAAAATAACTTTGTTAATAACTAATAACCCTGCCCTGTGTTTTCCAGCTATTGAGGGGCTTCTTAGGAAGTTTTAATTCACTCAATTTCTGAGTGTTTATTTTTATTTAATTCTATTTTTTCAAATATTTATTGTCTTGGAGTATCACAGTGTTGGAGGCAGGTGAGAAAGCTTCCAAAGGAACTCCCAATTATCTCCATGTCTGATGTGGAATCTAAACCAAGGATTTATTTTTGCTAATCCATAATAAGTAGAAGACATAAGGAATTATTTCCTGGAAAATAGTGGATTGTTCCTCCACACTAAGGAAAGAAACCCTCAACCAATCAACCCCCCAAAAAACAAACCCCTATTATTGGTATTGTTCCAATTTTTCTGTGCAATATTCCATCAAAATGAGATCCTGAATTAAGTGACAACCTCGGAGAGGCCAGTGGTGGCCACAGAGCTTTTAAAGCTGAATCTGTCTCAAAATTCAGGAAAATAATCAACTTTGGTTGTTCCCTCTCAGATTTCCTGGGAAGAAATCAAGAAACCTCTGGCAGAATTCAAGCATTGTCTCCGCATTAAAAAATAAAGAGCATTTTTTATATTCTCATGAAGAGCGTTTTTGTATCCTCACAA
>JAOTQP010001286.1:1509220-1523025 GCA_026413545.1 Cichladusa arquata
AGGGATGGAGGGACAGGACACAGGGAATGGCTCCCACTGCCAGAGGGCAGGGCTGGATGGGATATTGGGAAGGAATTCCTGGCTGAGATGGAATTCCCAGAGCAGCTGTGGCTGCCCCTGATCCCTGGAAGTGTCCAAGGCCAGGTTGGATGGGGTTTAGAGCAGCCTGGGACGGTGGAAGGTGTCCCTGTCCATGGCTGGAGGATCCTTACATTCCCTTCCAAACAAAACCACTCTGGAATTCTAAAAGGAAAAAAGAACAGGACCTGCTGTTCCTGGGTCGTTCCTAAGAGATATTGGCCCACACATTCCCAGGTGCTCTTTTCCTTTGGCCACAGGCAAAAAAGTTGGTTCTCACTCAGTTGTGACTGGAACCCCCAGAACCTTCCCTGCAGGAGTTCAGGGGAATTGATTTCTGACTCTCTCTTATTTTGTAGAGATTTTTACCCCCACCTTCCCACACCCCTTTCTATTGGTCCTTCCTGACTGTGATCCTATTTCTTTTTTCCTGGATAAACAACCAGATCATGAAAATTTTGTGTTGATCCATCCTTTTTTACTACTATCAAAAATCTGAACCCTTTTCCTTTCTCTTACCCTCTGAATCCTCAATGATAATGACGGTGACAGTGAAAATGATGATGAGAGTTCATCACCTCCCCTTATTTATTGTCAGACAATTCCCTTGCAGAACTCACTCACTATAAATTTCCATTTGTACCTATTTTCCCACTAGGTTTTTCCAGCATTTTTTTGCCTCCAACCCATGGTGTTGAATCCATTCTATGTTTCTTTCTGAGAATGTCATGTGAGACAGTGTTAAAAGCTCCAATAAAATTGGTGTGTGCATTGGCAGCTCCTGCTGTAACTACAAACTCGCTACTGTCTGTAGTGAGACATTTAATTGGTTTTATGTCAGCTTTTATTTATTTTTTATCTTCTTTTCTCTTGGTGCTTCTGGGCATCTGGGCTCTTTTTGGTCTGAATTGCCCTTGTTATTGTTTGAAACAAAAAAAAAAGATTTCATGATTTACTTTTCTCCCTCTTTAAATATCTTAATTTTCTTCTTTCATGCCATAATTTTTTAGACTTGTCTCTTTAAGGAATGGTTTTCTTTTATTCCCTTTGTTCATAGACCACCTCAAATATGATTTTATCACCAAATTCTCTGAGTGTCTTCCCAGGTGTTTATAAAAATCATCTTACACCATGCTGGAAGAACTCAGGGATACCTGAAACAATGGAAGAAAACTCCAGGAATGTTGTTTCCACCTGATCTTTGGGAAACCTGGCCATTTATTAATAATCTGTACTGGGTGGTGGGAAAAGGCATTGACAGGCTGAGAATTCTTTTTCCTGCCAGCTGGGAAGAAAAATGAGGGAATTCAAGAAATGAAAACATAACAGAAATGATGAGGGGAAAAGAGAAAAGAGAAAAGAATGACTCCTAAAGAGCCAGGGGATTTGGACACTCATAGGAATTTCAGCTCAGGTTCAAATCCTTGATTTTCCTGCTTGAATCCAGAGAAGATTCAAGATTTTTTTCAAGGAATTACCATCTTCTTAAATAATTGAAAATTGTTCTCAAAATATATTTGAGAATAGCTTTAATCTGTTGGGATTTTAATTTCAGATCTGTTAAGAGTGCTAAAGTTTTATTTTTTGCATCATTTTTCTGGCTGGTCCTGAAAACTCTCTTGGGCAAAAAAAAAATCTTTCCTACATCTTTTCTGAATTTCCAGCCTCTGTGATTCTTCTCAGAGCTTAAATTTTAGTAAAGAAAAGCTTGTAATGAAATCATGCAGAGTACGAACAAATAATATTTTGATTATTGATTTCAAATACCAAAATAATTTCAATAATCAAAATAATTTCTTTTATTTCTCAGTTCATTCTGACAAATCCCTTCCCTTCCTGAAAATGGTCTGAATGTCAAATCAGTTCAACCATTGGGTTTTCTCATTATTCTGTTTCTTAAATTCAATTTTTAATGTTGAAGGCCCAGAATTTAACACCAGAATGGCTCCTGGAGCCCAAATTTGCTTTTCTGTCTGAAGCATTCTCATAAATCAGCTGATTTTTATCTCACTGATATATTTTTATTTCTCCAAACGCTGCAGATGGAATTCTCCTATGGAGTCCACACACCTGGAGTTCTCCTCAAATCCTGTTTTCCAAGAACTCACAGTCCCGGATTTTTTGGAACTCAAACAAACCGCATTATCCTGAAAAATTTGCTTTCTTTTCCATGCCAATAATTTATAAGTGGTTGATTGACAGGAGACTATAAATAGATATAAATTATGTAGCCATGGATGTCACCTGGGGGTTTTGAAGGAAATGGAATAAAAAATGACATTGGATATAGGTGGGGTTCAGCCTTGTGCTTTTCTAGGATTAATTGAAAATCTCTCTATAATTCCAGAGGTTCAGTGGGTGGGATTTTCACAAGAACCTATGGAAGTCACAAAACCAAAGACAGGAGTTGAAGTCTTTTCTCATCTGTTAAAAAAAATGTTGAGTAATTTCTTCAGGACTCCTTGCAAAATTACTTGTCTCGCCTTGTGCCTCCTCAATTTTGGAATTGCAGAAATATTTGTTGGAAACAACAAAAAAAAGTAGAGCTCTCCATTGTAAACTTCAATTACTTGGAGCATCCAAGTGATGAGCGGTGCTAGACCAGGTCAGGCTTTATGATTTTGGTAAAAACAATCATTAAAATAATAATAAAAGAAAAAACACACACAAACACAACATTTTTCACTGAACCAAGAAAAAATAGTAAATTTAGGATTGAGCATCAATTTTTCACCAGAAAATGTTTTCAGAAAGGGAAAGAAACACTGCGGAGTTTTTTATTTTTATATTTTCCCTAAGAAATCTGTTCTCCTTTTCCCAGCAGCTCTTCCCAGCTGGTTTAATGACAACAACTGCCAGGGGTTTCCAGTTAGGTCACTACCAGGATTTTCCAAGAAAAAGAGATAAAAAGGGAGAAGCATGGAATAAATCCCAGAGGAGTGATTGTATCAGCTAAACCACCTTAAAAAGTGTATTTTTCCTTGTCCTGAAGAGATTCCACTCCCAGGCCAGAAGGGAATATTTGGATAATTGGCTCTTGTCTCCTGGAGCAACTCCTTCCTTTCAGCTCCTCTTCTGGCGCTCCCGTTGCTGCCGCGTTTCTTCTTCCATGACATTCCCTGGAAAGACACGCCTGAGATTAGTTAATCTTCACCTTGCTCCATGAAAACTCCAAAAATGAAAACTCCAACATTCAGGAAAACTGTGGGAGTCCAGGGTATTCCCCTGGCTTCCCTGAATGCCTCTAAACCCCCCTGGCAGGGATCTCAAAGACCCTGGCATGATACCCAGGAGTCTTGGGGGCTGGATTTATGCCCCTGGAAAAATGTGCCAATATTGCAGGAAGAATTACAAGTCACAAAAATAAGTAGAGGATAAATTAAACTGTTAGAAGCTAGAAAATGTGAATTTTTAGAAATGTTTATACTAGGGGGCTTGTGGCTAACATGGAGGATTTTGGGCGTGGTACTTCTTCTTCTTCTTTAAGCCATCCATATTGGGATCCTTTGATTGGACGGGGACAAAGTTAGTGTAATAAAATTGTAGTGTATTGGAAAATAATTGTAAATATTAGGTACGTAGTTTAGAGTATAAAAGATAAGCCCGGCCCAAGGCCTAGGCTTTTCTGCCCTGGATGACAAGCTGAACAGTCTGCTGTCAGCTAGAGAAAAATTCCATAGATAAGAAACAATAAACAACCATGGAAAACCCTGAAAAACGGCCTCCAGCAATTTCTTGGATGCTGGGGCGGGGAAAAACATGGACTCTAAAAACCACCAACATGTCCTGCTGTGGGTATCTCAGAATCAGAAGACCCCACAGACAGTGACAGAAAACCACACACACATCCCGTGTCAGGATCCATGGAAAATCTGACCGAGGTGGCCGTGACCACCCACGGGCCTCCAGGTCTTGTTCAAAAACACCTCCAGGCTTATTTCCGTTGTTATCTTGGAAACCAATCCCAAACTTCTTTCTTTTCACTTTTTGTTGTGTTTTCCCACCCAGAGGAGCCTGGGATTGATGCTGAGGAGGGATTTATCCCACGTGGTTGTTCCTCATGGCATCTTCCCAGGAAAAATCCAATGTCATTGTTCCGTCACTCCTCGTTTGGGTTGCAGTTGGACCTCCGGGTTTAAGCAGGAGAATGGCTCCTTTTGGATAGGTGTGAAATAAAAATAAATATTCCTGCTGAGAATAATTCCAATTTAATAATAAATGCTGGGAATGAAGTTTAAAATCACAAAACTCTTCAAGTTTTTAAATCAAAATTATTTATTGCAGAGCTGACTGAAATTTAGGAACTGCTTCCCTCATTTTTAGTTGGTTCATGGCAGCAAATCCCAACTTTTTCCCTTTTCTAAAGGAATGAGTTTGTGTTGAGCATCTTTTGCATACATTTGAGTGTGAAAAAATTCAATATACAACCATTGTGCCAAATGTGCCTTGTGGGGTATTTTATTTAATGAAATTGGTGGAATAACCTGGACAAAATTCTGGGAAAAATATTGCAGGTGATGCTTTAAATTACTCCCAGGAATATGGATTATTAAATCTAAAATAAATTATTTTAGGGATAAATGAGGCATCAGACAGATTAAGATAAACTCAAGTGCCTGGTTCAAACTCACACTACCTGTGACAATGGGTAAAATGTTAATTTGTCTAAGATCCAGTCAGAAATTTGGGATAATGACAGATTTTTAAATCTGTTTTGCCTATTTACAATGATGGTTTTCTGAAAATATTTCAATGAATGAGTTTAATCATAGGGTCTTATTTTTATCAAGGTGAAAAATTTGAAAATATTCAGTTGGTCTCAAAAAACCCACAAATTTATATACTTTGTTTCTATAGAATTTGAGAATATATAAATAAAAATATTCCAAGAAATTTAGGGACGAATTCCATGAATATTTTGTCGGTTTGGGATTTTTGCAGTGCCATCCCATGAACCTGCTGGGATGAAAACCATGGGAAAGGCAGCAAAAGGAACAGAGGGTTTCTTTGATGGATTATGAATCCTGCTGGTTTCCACCCTCCAGGCATGGGGAGTTCTGTGGATGGAGCAGCTCCGTGAATTTAATGGAAAAGTGGATGCTTGGGTAGAAGAATTTCTTCATTTCTAATGCACAATTCCCTGTGGTGAGGAAGAACAAGAAATCCCAGAATCCCAAAATGGTTTGGGACTTTCAAGATCACATGTTCCCAACCCCTCTCATGGACAAGGATGTCATTCCCTGGATCAGGTTTCTCCAAGCCCAGTCCAACCTGGCCCTGAAAACTTCCAGGGATGGGGCATCCACAGCCTCTCTGGAGCCTCCCAGGGTTTCACAGCAGCTTTGGGAAAAGGATTTCCCAAAACTCTGGTGCAGAGGTGGGATATTCACAGGTATCAAATACTGGATAATCACAATAATTCCATTCCATAAATCCCTAATTTTCCACAGCAGTCGCTACGCTGCCCTGCTGTCCAAAGCACAAACCCCTCGCTGAGCTGTGCTTTGCCAGGATTCCACGAGTTTTCCATCCATTCCAGTGAGGTGAGAGCTGAGCCATCCATTTCCTTGGACAATTAGGGACATGTTGGCACCCTGAAGCCTGGGAGTTTTGAAACTTCTGTGCTTTCTGGCACTGACCCTCAAAAGAACACTGCTTTTGACCTGAGGCCTTGGAGAAGGCTTCCAAAATTGAGTGATAGAGTTAGAATCCCTGGTGTGTAGTTAGAATAGAAGTGTGTAATTTCACATGGTGAAGGGTTTGGAATTTGGGGTTTAGAATATAGTAACAGGTATGGGACAAGATGGAGGTTCTGGGATGTTGGCTCTTTCTTCCTTCTTGTTCCTTCTTCATGATTTCAGGTAGTTTTTGGTTGGATAGAAAGTACTGCAGTGTGGGTCACAGGTGTTTGGTCACGGGGTCAAAAGTATAAATAATATAGATGCTAGCTCTTAATTGGATAGTTAGCCTTTAAAATTCCTTGTAACTAGCTAGATTCACCAACATTTTGCTCCCTTTTAGCTGTTAGCTGGAAGTGCTGCAGAACTCTCTGTACTTTAAATAAGATTTAATAAACAATGAAATCCCAACGAGAAATCCATCTCTGAGCATTCAATCCTGACTCTGAGTGGAGGCAGAAGAGAAAAGCAAACCACATTCAAGAGGGGCATAAGGAGGTGATGAGGAGGGCTGGAATGACCTAATTGCAAATTCATGGACACTGGTCCATGGTGTGTGGTCCAGGTCAGCTGGAAGGGTGCAGCTGTAGGGTTCTGTCCTTCAAATCCATGGAACTGCTGGATCCTGACAGTGCAGTGATGTAATATAACATCACCCCACTAAAAATTCATGGGAATAAGGCTCCAGTCTTTGACTCCTCAGCTGAAAAAGCAATGGCTCCTCACCAGGTATTTATGGTGGGAAATTTGAAAATTTCCCTTTCCAGGCAACATCCTGAAATTGAACAGAACTTTTTACTCTAATTACAAACATTTGCCTCTTTTAAAAGTTTCTTTATAAAAGCAAATCAAGGAAAATATTCCTTAAAAATAAAATTTTGCTATGAATTATTATTTCCCACCCAACTTTTTAAGTTAAAGTGAAAGAAAGTCCATTCTTTAGCTTCAAAATCCAATTTTTTAGGGGTAGTTTTACATTGGATTAAGGAAAATTGAGTTGTCATCTCTAAAGCTCCAACACTCTTCCAGGCCATGGTGAGTGGTCAGAAGCTGTCACTCATTTTTCCTTCCCCACTGGTATTTTTCCCAACTAAATGTTGAGTATGAGGATATCTGGGAATCAAGCAGGAATTCTGAACACTGCCAGCAGCAGAAAAACTTTGGGATTTGTTGGATGGATGGTGATGTAATATTTGGTGTGTGGATAAATTCATTTTATGGATAAAAATACACAAATAAACCATTAATTCTGTCAATGAGTTTTATTCTGAAAAAGCCCAGTATTACTCTGACTTGGAAAAAAGGATTGCCTTGCTTTATTCCCATTCTAGGAGTTATTCCCAAAATTTATTCCCTAACTCTCCAAAATGCGCAATGAATTTTATACAGTGGTAGAGCCATCCCAGATCCCATCTTTAAGCTAAAAAAACCCACTTTTAAAACTTTTTTCTCATTAAAAAATGTTGCTGTCAGTTTACTTAAAAAAGGCTTTAATGGTCACTATGGAAATAATGAAATCATGAAATCCTTGGGAACAGGAGGGATTAATGGAATGGCAAATATTTAATACTTAAAGTTTTATTTTTAAAAAATTGTGATTATCCAAAACAAAATTTTAGCTGGAAGCTGCAAATTCCTTCCTTAAGATCTGCAGAGTGGCTGCAACAAGCCTTGGGAATGACAAAAAAATCAAGGTGAGCTCGTCCTAAACTTATTCTGACTTCATCCCTATGAAATATTTTGTGTGCCTGACTTGCAAAAAAGGATTGCCTTGCCTTATTCCCATTCTGGGAGTTATTCCCATAATTTATTCCCTAACTCTGCAAAATAAGTAATGAATTTTATACAGTGGTAGAGCCATCCCAGGTCACATCTTTAAGCTAAAAAACACTTTTAAAAACATTTTTTTCATGAGAATATGTTGGTCTCTATTTTTAAAAGGCTTTAATGGTCACTAAGGAAAAAATGAAATCATGGAATCCTTGGGAATAGGGGGAATTCATGGAATGGCAAATGGGAGATTCAAATTCCCCCAATCCCATGGGATTCCTGAGACACAAAAACGAGGCTTCCTGTTCTGGTCTGGGCTGCATCCATCACACACAAAGTGTAAAAAAATAATGGGAGAAAGAGAGGGGATTTTGTAAGGAGCAGAGAACTGACACGAAATAATTATGGGTGATATTTAAGGAAAACACTGCTCCTATTTAACGCCGTGGGAGGAATATTCCAACATGGGTGGGATAATGGAAAACCCTGCCTAGGATTAGATACTTTAAACCAGAGTGAATTAATCAAGCAATTTGTCTGAAAGAGGCTTAAAATGTCCTCCTGTGACTGGGACCATCTGGATTGAGGCATCCCAGAGCAAAGTGGAGAAGCTGCAAGTTAAAAACACAGAAAGCAGCTCCTGAATTTTGCAAAACATGGGGGAACAAACAGTGTGGAATCCCAGGATGAGCTGGGTTGGAAGGGACCTTAAAAATCATCTCATTCCAACCCCCTGCCATGAGCAGGGACATGTCTCTGGTGGAGGTGTAAAAAAATACCCTGGAAATCCCAGGTCCATTAAAAAAACCTCCAGATCCAGGTGCTCATGGAGATCTAAGTCTGGGAATCTGCTCTTTGTGGGGTCAGCTCCAAGGCTTCAGTCATTAGGAATGACTAAATAAAATGTGGTCTTAATTTGAGAGGCTTCAGAGGAGCTGGAGATGAGGATTTTTCATTGCTAATTGCAAGAGTTTAAAATTAAGACTTTCAAGCCTAACTTGGGCACAGATTTGTTCTTCTCTCTACTGATCACCTCAGTTAAAATAATTAAAACACACCAGGTTAGGATGAGAACTATCCCAACTTAAGAGCCCTAAACCTGGAATTTTATCCCAGTTCTAAACCTTACTCTTTGAATAATCCACCTTTAAAGCTTTGATGGCCTTGGGGCTCATTGCAGGGAAATATTATTTGCACTTTGTATTGGGGATGAGAATTTCTCATCAGTGATTTGGGGTTCTGTAATCTCTGCCCCAGAGAAAGCTCATCCCCAGCAGGACATTTAAATCCCTGGCTGAATTGAAACACTTGGGGAGTCCGAAAAATCCCACTGGAAAATTGAAATATTTCATTGTAATTGCAATTTTCCTTGCCAGTTTAGACAAAAGCCACACTTACTGTAAGGAAAAGGTTTCACCAGGGATAGTTTTTGACCACCTGTATGAAAAGGAGTTCAAAGGGAGCAGAAGCTCAAAAGATAAAAGCAAATTATTGCAACCTGATTTTCTCTGTTACTCATTGAAATCTGCAAATTTCCTTCTCAGTAGGTCAGAACTGAGTTTAACTGATCTGGAGCTTTAAAACAGCAAAACATGAGGGGGGTTTTGTCCGGGTTTTTGGTATAATTTTGACTTTCTATCTCCCCTACTCTAATTAGCACTTCAAGACATGATGTGATCATGACTTGCATCTCCTGACATGATTCTGTCTCCAGCTCTAAATCCTTGTGGCTGCAGAAAACCAGCTGGGAATGGTCCCTGGGTCTTGATCCCTCTTAAACCATGGCCAGTAGTGAAAGTTGGGCTAAAATCACACCAAGATCTTTTCTAAAAGTTCAAATTGTTGGGTTCCAGGGCACAAAAACTTCTCTTTCAAGTTTAACTTTCATGCTCACATCAGCTCAGACTTCTTCAGGCTCTGAATAAAGCCCTGATTAACCTTGACCTGATTTCATTGATGATGTCCCTGCTCATTTAATTGTGATTGAACTAAAACACCTTTACAGGTCCCTTCCACCCCAAACCATTCTATGAATCTGTTTCCAAAGGATTCCATAATTCAGTGATTCCTTGCACCAACAGTGATTACCAGAATAATTAAATCAGGATAATTAAATGAGGGAAAACCACTTTACATCAGCACAGAGGTGGCAAAGCAGGGCCAAAATTCATCCACATCCCCAAAATTCCCACCTTGTCCCTCTGAAAAAGGTTTGTTTCTCCCTGGATTTTTGCCCTGGCATTATCTCTTGGCTGTTTCTGTGAAGAAAATGTGTCTGTTAAAGGCACTTTGTTTCTGTGGAGCTGAATAAAGGTGATGGTTCTCAGCCTGGAAAACATTCCATGAAGCCAATGATTCTATTCCCAAAATAGCCCCCAGGAGCTGCTGTGCAATGGATTACTCAGCATTTTAAACAGAATCCTTTTCACAGCAGAGGAAGCTCTGGTAAATCCAGCAGCCCCCTCTTCCCTGTCAGTTTATGCTAAACCAAACTCCCTGCTGCACACAGCAGAATTCCTGGATTGCCTCTTGCAGGGCATCAGACATTTTGGGAGATAAAGCTCCCAGAGATGCAGTCTCTGATACAATCAAGCCTTTTTCCATGAGTTTGCTGGTGCAGAAGAGCCGAGTCTTGGCTGTGCTGACCCATCCAAGAATAGCTTCCAGAGGATGGGAGGAGTGAAAACCTGGCAAAAACGGCTTTTATGTCACTCATCCCCCGTGGCTGTGGCAGCAAGGGACACGTCAGGACCAGTGCCAAGCACCACAAACCTGCTCATGGCTCTGTCTGGGTGAAAATCTATTTTTTACTGCAGATGAGAGATGTTAGGGCAGGCCTGGGATCCAGGGATGTGTTAGCACAGAGTCAGGGATAAATAAGATCCATCTTTTTTTTTTTTTTTTTTTTTTTTGACACACCAAAATTACAGGCTGAGGGAAAGGGGCTGGAATGTGCCCAGTGGGAAAGGAGTTGGGGGTTTTGGTCAACAGTGACTGAACATGAGCCCAGGTGTGCCCAGGTGAGCCCAGGTGTGCCCAGGTGTGCCCAGGTGGCCAAAAATGCCAAGGGCATCCTGGTTTGTGTGACAAGCAGCAGGAGAAGAGAAGTGATTTTCACTGTGCTGGGCAGTGCTGAGGCCACATCTCCAATCCTGGGGTCAGTTTGGGTCATGACCAGAAGGACATTGAGGGGCTGGAGGGTGTCCAGGGAAGGAAACAGAGCTGGGAAAGGTCTGGAGAATTCCTGAGGGAGCTCAGCTGGAGAAAAGGAGGC
Organism: Cichladusa arquata; assembly: GCA_026413545.1. Lineage (NCBI taxonomy): Eukaryota > Metazoa > Chordata > Aves > Passeriformes > Muscicapidae > Cichladusa > Cichladusa arquata. The sequence continues at coordinate 1,520,021 of JAOTQP010001286.1, forward strand.
TCAGAGGGAACTTCTGGCTCTGCACAACTCCTGACAAAGGATGGAGCTGCAGGTTGGGCTCTTTTCCCAGAGAAAAAGGGACAGGAGGAGAGGGAATGGCCTCAAGCTGCACCAGGTGATGTTGAGGTTGGACATTTAGGAAAATTCCTCCATGGAAAGCGTTGTCCAACCCTGGCACAGCTGCCCAGTGAAATGGTGGAGTCTCCATCCCTGGAAGTGCTCCCAAATGTGTTGGTGTGGCACTTGAGGAAATGGAATAGTGGTGACCATGGTGGGGTGGCTGATGGTTGGATTTGATGATCCTAAAAGTATTTCCTTGTGCTGGGTATGGATGAGATGAACATCCACCCCAGTTGCTGCCAGAGAGTTTCTGAGACCAAATAATACCCATGATTTTATTCACGTGCAACACATTTTCCATGTTTCTTTCACAGTGCAAATCTGCTCTGAACACATTTGCAGTTATTTTAATATAATATCTTATTTATCCAAACATTTTCAGACAATATTTTATAGTTCTTGTGGCAAACAAGGACACAGAATTATATAATGGGGGAGCAGAGGCAAAAAGAAACAGGACACTTAATTTTCCATGGAGTTTGGAGTTTGGTTTGAGGCCTCAGGACCTGAATTAACCTACCAAATTCCATGATTTTGCCTAAATTAGGAATTTGGTGCCTTCTCCAAAGATGGATTGGGGGATACATGTCCTGATTCATCCAGAGATCTGTGTCTCTTTATTTTGACTTCAGAGAAATTCTGATACAATGTGAGGAATTTGAATTTAGGTGAGACTGGTCTGATTCTTGGAGGGTGATTTTTCATAAGTGTTGCCATTTTTCAGCACTGTTCCAAGCAAATCTCTACCCACCTTCAACATCTCTAAGAGTTCTTGGAGTAAATCCAAGATCTCCTGCAAGAGTTCAGCTTTGGGGGAAAAAAATAAAGGTTTGAAGTCATACATCAACATAGAATTCTGGGCATAAATGGGGGTAAAATCCAACTTCTTCATAGGTGCAATATTAAATTATTTTCTCATTTCTTTCCATGTTTTTAACTCTGTCTGATTTTTAATTTTGCTAAAAAAAGACACCCAAAATAATGGTGTCAATAACAGAAACCTTCACTAACCAGCTCTGTATGTTGCTCAGCCCTGCTGCCTGACTGAGCCAGAAATCCTGTGAGCAAGGAGAGAATAATCACATAATAAAATAATTACTAATAATACATAAGCATAACCCCCAAATCAACCCCAAGGAACATATTTATTAACCTTTTAAATGTAAATAACCAGCCTTTCTCTGGAATTTACCGAGGAATTTACAAAAATGTGAGATTGGCCCAGCCCAAGGTGTGAGCTGTGCTCCATGAGCTGGGTGTTCTCATCTCCCTCGGATAAAAATGAGGGAAGGAACATTCCAGAGCTCCATTCCACCCCAGCAGGGATCAGGGATGTGGTCATGGGATGGAATCAGCACAGATCTCAGTGCTGGAGCTCTGTGGGACCATTGCAGATCCCTCTGTCAGGAGATGGAATCGAGGGCTTTGCCTTTCCAGCCCTGACTGACTCACTGCATCTGGAAAATGCAGTTCTTGTTCCCCTAGCTGTGTTTACAGCCTTTATTTTGCAGCTCCAGCTTTCCTCCTGCTTTTTTCACAGTCCTGTCCCACCAAATTAAGCTGGAATTCACTCTGGTGGAGAGGCTTTGGCTTCACCTCCAGCCTGGGAGGGAGAAATATCAGCCCTCACTTTTTGGGTGGGCTTAGGCTGACACATTTTGGGGTTTTCTTGCATAACTCAGAGACTCAGACAGTCTGATGAGTGTCACTGGAGGATGGGGAAAATGAAAACATTCTATAGATCCTTACAAAACCTTCATTTCAAGAGGAATATTGCCCTGCATGGGCAGTGCAATGCCAGGTGGGTGTGACACGGAGGGAGGGAGGAATCAAAACCAGCTCAGATGGGTGTGGGAGTCCCAAACCTTAAACAAACACCAGGAGCTGATGGAATGCAGTCACCTCTCATGTTCCTGCAGCCCAGGATCTTCGGGATCCCCCAGCCAAGCAGACACACAACAAGCTTTGCTCTGCCTCGAGAAACTCCGGGGAAACTTTCCAGAAATTTGCTTCATGTCTCTCAACAGCTTTGGGAGGAATATCCAGGAATAACAAGCCCCACAAATACGAAGCACTTAAAACTTTAATGCTTACATAAAACCCTCTGAGCCCATTAATTGCTGGTTCTTTCACGACCGTGGGGCTGTTCTTCATCTCCTGCACACACAGAAAGTTCTTGTGCTCCTCCACTTGAATCCCTGAAACGTGGCAAAAGAGAACCTTGTTGCCTTTCCCTGTTTTCCTTTCTGGAATCTCATTGGAAATTGTGTCCTGCACCTCCTTCTTCTGATGCTCAGAGAACTTGTGCTGCTTCCAATCCTACCTGGGGGGCACAAGCTCAGCTTGATGCAGGTCCTGGCTTTAATTCCAGAGGTCACTTCTCCAGTTTCCAGAGTTCCAGTGGGAATGGTGGCTGTTGATGCTGTGCCAAGCTGGAGAATAATTCCAGGAAGGCACCAAAAAGCAGCTCTTTGGTTCACCAGATGTCCTCAGCCCCACAAATGAACCTCCCATCGTGATGAGAAAATTAATCAAACTTGCAGAAGCCAATTAGTTTTTGCCTGGTGTCTTGAGTTGTTAAGAAAATGTGAAATCTCACAAAGATTTGGGGTTCTACATTTTGCAGAATTTGGGAATTCATAGGCTTGGCAAGAATGTTTTTCTTTTTTTGGAATACTGGGAACTTTGTCTTGTTTGCCACTTTAGCTCACATGAACATGAGGTAAAAGAGAAAAAAACGAAAATAAAGTGAACTAAAATAAAATGGAAAGGAAAGGGAAAGGAAAGGGAAAGGAAAGGGAAAGGAAAGGGAAAGGAAAGGGAAAGGAAAGGGAAGGGAAGGGAAGTTTCAGGGAAGGGAAGGGAAGGGAAGGGAAGTTTCAGGG
>JAOTQP010001286.1:1545375-1559941 GCA_026413545.1 Cichladusa arquata
TTTTTGTGTTTTTTTTGTTTTTTTTTTTTTTTTTTTTTTTTGTTTTTTTTTTTTTTTTTTTTTTACTGGGAAGGTGTTTGGATACTGGGCCAGACTGTCCAGAGAGGTTGTGGAGTCTCCATTCCTGGAGATACCAAAACCCAGCTGGACACTGAACAACCTGCTCTAAGCAGAGGTTTAGGGTAGATAATCTCTTCCAAAATTCAGAATTCTATAATATTGGGGTTGTGTGGTGAGGAATGGTGGCTTGGACTTGGAAATTAGAGGGAAAGCTAAGTAAATTCTCAGGTTTCTAGAAGACCATAATTCTGTTTGTTAATTCCTGTTTATGGGTGTTCACTGCTCCTCCTAAAATTGGATTTGCTTACAAAAGTCCTGGATTTTACAGATCCCCATCCCTGTTAACACAACCACTTCTAATAATGGATAATTTGAAAAGTTATCAATAAATTATTTGAATGCAACTGATATTTTTCCTATTTAATATTTAGGATGGCTCAGCTTTGGCTTTGTCCCTTCAGCAGAACTTTTCCAGATGTTCATCTGACACTCCTTTGTTCCAGGACATTGTTGTTCCTGTTGGGATTTCACTCTGGTTCATCACTTCCCATATTCACACAAATATCTTTTATTTTTCCCCCTTTTTCATCTCAAACTCTTCCCAGTAAAGCTCCATGGAAAATTCTTTAAAATCCACCACCAGACCTGGATGAATTCAGGAACAAGGAGTATAAAACCTCAAGGAAAACAGAATTATTTGGCTCTGGAATAATCTGGGGTTCTTCAATTGCTGTGTTTGAACAGCAAAATTCTCCTTATGATGGGAAAGTCTTGACCTCCCATTTTTTGAGTTGAAAATAAATCATCAGGGTTTGTATCCTGGAAGAAAATGAAATTGTAGAGCACTTAAAAAGGTGAATTTGTCAATCAGCTGAGTGAAAGGAGTCACAAGTTCTACAAAAAAAGTGGGATGGGGATTATTAGTTTTAAATCCAAAGCAGGATCCAGCCCTAATGTCCTTCCTGCTCCTTAGTGGAGTTACAGGAAAACTGTAACGTTTTTCAGGATAGAGCTGCCAACACAAAGTCATATTTTATACAAAAGGCGTCCACCGACAAACTGTGACCTTTAAAATGTTATATAAAATTCTACCAAGAGATGCAAACAGGTTTTTAATGTTAGCAGGGACAATGAAGGAAGGAAAATTATTTTCTTCCCTTTAATTGGAGGCAGAGGTTGTTCAAATGGGAGCTCAGTTATCTAGGGAGGATTTAGGATTTCAAAGCCTGTGGAGGCATCCAGGGAGTTTGACACCCTTGGTATGAAAGGTTTAAACTTCAGAATGCTGAGCTTATCCTGACAAAATCTGTCAAGACATCGGTGCCTCAAAGTGTCCAACCAATTCTTGCTCTTGGAGTTTTGATAATTGAGGGTTTGATCATTCTCTGATGAGATAATTGTAGAATTTTTAAGGTGGGAAAAGAAGATCAAGTCCAGCCTTTGACCACGTCCCACTGTGCCCACGGAGCCAGAGTGCTCCTGGAATCCCCATCTTTCACTTTGTTCTGGAAAATTATCTCCAGAGTCGGTCCTGAGGCTTTCCCTGGTCCTGTATCACCAAGTCAGTGCTTGGATTTTATGGAAGTCTGAGCAGATAACAAAAACAAAAAAACCCAAAACAACAACAACAAAAAGAACAAAACAAAAAAACCCCAAAACAACAACAACAACAACAAAAGGATAAAAGACCTGCCTTGTATTCCATCTTATTTCCTTGCAGGTTTTCTTTGGGTTTGAATTCTTCAGGCTGTGTTGGACCACCAACGACCAGGAATTGGATTAAATTCTTTGTTTTGAAGGGAAGGTTTTGCTATCTGCTCTCTTCACTGATTCCTTCTCCTGAACATTCCCACAAACACAATTCCCAGGCAGTGTCTCCAGACTGACAGACGGACACTGACTGTTCCCAAATCCTTGTTTCCCACAATGGGACTGAACTGGAGCATCTTCCCACTCACAGAGAGGAGCTTTAGGTGGGATATGGGGAACGAATTCCTGGCTGGGAGGGTGGGGAGGTGCTGGGATGGAATTCCCAGAGCAGCTGTGGCTGCCCCTGGGTCCCTGGCAGTGCCCCAGGCCAGGCTGGACAGGGCTTGGAGCAATCTGGGACAATGGGAGGTGTCCCTGCCCATGGGATGGGATGGAATGGGATGATCCTTAAAAGGTCCCTTCCATCTCAACCCATTCCATGATTCCATGATCCTGTGATCTCCCCATCACCTCTTTGGGTTTCCAAGGATTTTATTTTATTTTTAATGCCAATCTGAATGGACAAACAAATTCCTCCTCTTGTCGTTCTGCATGACTTTGCCATTCCCTGTTCAGGTGCACTCCAGAAGTTCCCGTGGATCCAGTAGCAAAGTTCAGTGTTCCCACAAGGATGGAAGGATCTCATAAAGAGCTGGAAGGTTCCAACTCTTATCAGCAAAGAAAACAAAAAACGTGGCAGAGGAATTCCAGCTATGATTCCTAATCCATTTCCCAAGAAAAGCCACATTGGCCAGATAAAACTTGGTTTTTTATCCCTGAAGTTCTGGAGCAAACGTGGATCTCCCTGGCTATGATCCCAGCTTATCTCAAGATCCTTATGATCAATCCAAGGTCTAACACTGACCCAACAGAACATTCCCAAAGTCCGGGATGAGGGAGATTTCTCAACTTATTTTCCACTCAACATTTTGACTTGTGGATAAATGGGAAGCCAAATCCTATAACCATGTTTTTCCTTTGGATATTTTTGCCCCAAACTGCGGATAATAAAGCAGGTTCTGATTGTGCCAGGCTCAGATGCAGAGTTAAGACAATTCTACTCCTTAGACTTTCCGTAGGAAATCTCAGCTTCCCGCCTGGAAAATATGGAAATATAATTACCAGGCCAAAGTTTTTATACAATTAAAATAATGTAATTAAATCCCAGTGACTTTTGTTTCAATAAATAGAAGAGTTTAATTTTATAAATGTCTCATTCCAGCGTTGTTAACGGAAAGTTTTCTATTTCCAGCTCCAAAAATATGTTTTAAAAATATATTTTCAGTTTAAAATAATCCTTTAGAATTAGAGCAACATCACCTTTGTCTCAAACCAAATAAGGATTTTCTCTTCATTAAGGATATTTTGGGATTTTTGAGATGCCTTCAGAGAAGGAAATATTTTCATGTCTCATTCCCCTCAGATGGAAAAACATAATGTTCTTTTCCCCCCATTTATTCTAAATAGGAATATGCTGAATTTCCTCATTGAATTAACTCTGTTGATAGTTGATTTAATGAAGGAAATACCTCTAATTAAAATTGATTTGTTGCTTAAAAATCTTTTATTCCAACATAATATAATCTCCTTCAGTGGAAGGTGTCCCTGTCCATGGCAGGGGGTTGGAATGAGATGATCCTTAAAGTATCTCCCAGTCCAAACCATTTTAGGATTCTATGATTCTCTGCTGGTAGGATAAGCAAAGGTGGGAATTCCATCAGGAAATCATAACAGGAAAATAAATCAGACAAGTTGCCTTTTTAGCTCTTCCCAGTAAAATATTGGGAATATTTGTTCTCTAGTGATACAACTTGGGAATGATCTCTGAAAAGGGGGAGGCTCCATTAAAACGTGGCTGCTTCTTGTAGGAGGAAAAAACACCCAAATTTGGCGTGCACTGGTGGGCTGGAAACTGGGCAACTGGGAATTTTCAGGAATCCAACAGGACTTTGATGGGATGGGAGTGCCAAGGAAAGGCTGGCAGAGGAAAAGAGGATCAGGGGATGCACAGGAGGCTGAGCAGGGCTGAGGTTTGGCTGCTCTGAAGGTACCAAGGAATTGGAATATGGATACATGGGATTATATGGGACATATTGGGATATATTATATGGGATGTAACAGAAGGCTGGGAATGTGTGTGGGAATGGAGAACATCCCAAACTCAGGAATTGGACTTTTGTTCTTACTTGATTGAAGGTGGGAGGGACATGTCCATTTCCTTTTTTTTTGGGGGGGGGGGGCCCTGCTTTCTTGGCTTGTACAGATCCCAGAATCCCAGGATGGTTTGGGTTGGAAGGGACCTTCAGGATCATCCAGGGAAGATCAGGGATGGGCAGGGACACCTTCCACTACCCCAGGGTGCTCCAAACCTTCTCCAGCCTGGCCTTGGACACATCCAGGGATGGCACATCCAAAATTTCTCTAGCAGAGCTGTGGAATGCCATCCAGATGGGAGGCCCATGGATTTTCTCCAGGACACAGAGTTCATCCCACTGCTCCTTCAGGCATGGAAAAGCTCCCAAACCCTCGGGATAATCCTGATGTGTTACAGCATTCCAGGCTTTGCTCTTCAAGTTCAGCTCCCTCTGATGCTTTTCCATGTCTTGTCTTCAGCTTTAGTCAGCTGCAAGCAATCAAAGCTTTGCTCCAGGATCAAGGAAAAAGAGTTAAAATGTTCTGGGAGAAATTCCAGATGGAAATGAAAGGTTGGAGGGGAGGAAGAATTGTGGGATTGACGCTGTACCTGCAGACCATGGGCGGGTTTAGCTGGGCAGATACTACAAGAAGCTGAACTTTAATCTAGTGATTGAAATGACTGTTTCTTTACTAATTTTCCTTTTATTCCTCTTGCTGTTACTCCACAAAATGTTCAGGGAATGTTTCAAAGAGTAAAGTGTGTTGCAGATTTATTTATTTATCCGTTTATTTAATTTGTTCAATGTACAAATCTTTCCCCATTACAAATCAAAACAATAATGTTCTTTCAGTTAATTTTATTTTATGTATGTCTGGATATTCCTACATAAGTAAACCAATGCCAAATAAAGAAAAAAAATTCAATAAAAATAAACAACCTAGGCTCTTGTTGAGTGAAATCAATATAATTATTTCCCAAAAGATATTTTGAAGATTCCAAAGTTTCCTCAGTGCTTCAGTGTTTATTTATCAGTGAAAAGCCTGTGAGAATTGAAAGAAACTCTGTGTGACATGTTCGGGGAAAAATTTTAACGTCTTCTAAAAATATTTACATTTTCTGTAAGTTCCGTAAAACTTTTATGTCCCAAGTCTGATTCTTGATGTTCTAATTCCTTATGTTCAAGAGCTACAAACAAGAAAGCTGATGGAAAACCAGTGTATTTTAAAGAGATTCTGGAAAGAATTCCAGAATAGAGAATGTGCAATCAAATATGGACTTTTTTTTCACCAGAAATCAATCCTGCTCATAAAACAGAAACAAAATTTTTCAGATGGGACTAAAATGCTGCCTATTCCTATAGGATAATTTTCCCAGCCTGGAGAAAAGAAATCTGGGGTAATCTTATTGTGATATTCCAGGACCTGAAGGAGCCAACAGGGAAGATGGAGGGAGGCTGTGGACAAGGGATGGAGTGACAGGGTGAGAGGGAATGGCTTTAAACTAAAAGAGGGAATGTTTAGATGGGATTTTGGGAAAGAATTCCTGTCTGGGAGGGTGGCAAGGCCCTGGAATAGAACTCCCAGGGATGCTGGGATCCCTGGAAATGTCCAAGGCCAGGTTGGACAGGGCTTGGAGCAGCTGGGATAGTGGAAATGTCCCTGCCTGTGGAACAAGGTAATCCTTAAATTCCCTTCCAACCCAACCCATCCTGGGATGCTCTGAAATTGGTCCTGTGCTGCCACATCTCTGTTGCCACAATGGAGACAACCAGCTCAGGAAACTGGGAATTCTGGGATGGAAGAGGATAAATAATGGCTACATTTAGGTTTTGGTGGAATTTTCTTCCTCCTCTGAGGTGCACAGTGCTGGAAACCACCCTCACTACTCCTTTTAGCAAAGCACCAGAGCAATTCCTTAAGCTCAGGGAAGACTTGGGATGCTCTGGAAAAATTCTGCCGAAATCATGGAGCACGGACAAGAACAACCAAGGAAATTGAGTCTTATTTCTCCTGAGGCAACATCAAAAAGAGACTTTTTGGACCACCTACCATGATACCCAAGACAACACCAGAGTTCCAGGGTGTAGGAAGCAATTCCCATCTCGTCTTGCCCCATCTCCAAGGCATTATATGATAATACAGGAAAATTCCCTGGGAAGGGGAATAAATTCCTTACAAAATTCCCTGTTGCAGGTCCCAGCACTGGTGTCCATCCATGCAAAACATCCCATCTAAAATGCGGCTCTTGGTTTTTATGGGGATCCTTTTGAGTCACCAGAGGATAAAAGCAATTCCTTGAGGTATTTAGGAGAGGTTTTTTGGAACCAAAGTGGGGAAAGGCCTCGTGATTTGCCATTCAAGTTTCGTTCCCCTTAATTGGATCAGATTGGAAATAGGCTGGAAATTCTCTATATCCCAAAGAATAATACAATGGTCTGTTAAAAGGATCAATGGAATTCTCGTATTTATTTTGTCAACTAAAATTGAAGGCAAAGATATTTCATTTTTCTAATTGTTAACACTCTCGCAATGTTTGCCAGATGTGACCTTTCACTGAAGAAGTGGAAAATTTTCCTTTAAAAATTAAAGGCTGCAGTTATCCAATGTTCTGCAGAGCTGGCTCCTCTGCTCCCACTTCTGTTTAGTTTGGATCTTCCCATGTTTCTTCATCAGGTGCTTCCCAGTGTCCTCCCCGCTGATGGGATAATCACCGAACATGCACGGAAACCTTTTCCAAAGGGGAGCTGGAGATTTGGGGAGGCAGAACTGAGAGTCTCTATACTCTCCTTCCTAAAGGAAACCAATTATCCCATCGTTTTCCGATGCTGATGCCTTATGGAAAGAAAGTGCCTCTTTATTTTGACAACTTTTTTTTTTTTTTTGCTGCTTTGAGTACAGCAAAGGAGACCCGGCTGCCGCTGAACTCCCAGGTGGGGGTTTTCAGTCTCTCGCCTTAAATCTCTCTCCTTTCAGAAAGCAAAATTTTTAATTCATTAATTAAATCAAGGAGATAAGTGCAGTGATTTAAAGTGAGCTTTCACTTGGAGAGGGACAGCCCAAGTGGAGATGGATTTGGCTCTTTGGGGACTTTCAGATTCTGACTGATCCATACAAACAGAAAAGGGGCCGATGCTCTGCTGTGTAAATCAGAGTAAATTCAACCTTTATTTACACCAATTAAAGAACTATCCCAGACCTTCATCAAGGGCCCCTGAGCTCACCCAGTTGCCCAGACAGAAACCCCACAGACACATCTGTTTCCTGCCCTCCCTCCTTCCACCGCCACACCCGCTTTTATCTGCAGCGAGCTCTGACTCACTCTGAATCCAGAGGACAGATTTTCTGTTAGGCTTCAAATTAAGGAGCAAGAGGTAAATTGTTTTCAGGGCTCCCTGGTGGAATTTTGGGTGGAGAATCGAAGTTCCTTATAATTTATTTTTCCCACAGTATATTGCAGGGATGATGGAAGAAGGTTGTTTATGAATTGTGCGTATTTCACGTCTCGAAACAGCGTCAAGGGCGCTCGTCAGAGGGAAGGACGAGCTTTTGATGTGGCCCAAGGAATAATAAACCAGGATAAATAATCCCAGCTACGTTCACTCCTGATCAGCCAAGGGGAGGAGATCATGGGATTTGCCCGAATTTCTATAGAACTTTTGCGTGGTCACAGAACAAACAAAGGAAACATCCATCAGACCCTTTGAGATGTCAAAGCCATCGGAAAACCTGCGGCTCTCTCGCTTAGACTTTTGAACCCGACCTTTTTATTTTTCACTTGGCTGGATCCGTTGGATTTGGCAGCCTCTGGAGCACACACTGCTCCTGCCCCAGTCCCCACACAATTAATGTTCAGGAACGAGCCGAGGAAAGAGGGAAGAATTGAATAAATTAGGCCACACCCCTGGCTTTGAGGCCCGATGTCATGGTCCTTTCCAGGGCAGAGAAATGCTGTGGGGAGGGCCAAAGTTTTCCTGAATGCCAAGAGGAAAAATCAAGGCACTCAGGAAAAAAAATCCTGATCCATAGAAGCAGCATCAGTTATGCATCAAGGAAACTTTTCAGCCAATGGAAATTTGGAGATTCCCCCAGTTGGGAATGATCAATGTCATCCTATGGGCGATGCTAAATCTGCAAACATGAGGGGAAAAATAAATTTCAAAATTTAAAAACCCATTAAAAATCCTTCTCCAGACATGAACGAGTTGTTCTGGCAAGCTGAAATCTCTTGTTTTACAGTAACTTCTGCCTGAAGTTTTTTCCACAGTTCAGACACCAGGAACATCCCTGCTGGATCCAACCTTGGCACAAACCAGGATAACCAGTAACAGTTTACAGCATCCCCTGCACATCCTGACCTAGCTGTGCTCCTTCCCAAACTTCCACCCAGTAAGGAAGAACATTTGCTTCTTTTTCCTTACTTCTGGCATCATTATCCTTCCCTCCTCTACAGATTCCATGTTACATCACCACCAGCATTCCCTGCTCTGAGGGAACCACCCCCCATTAGGATTTTTTCCAATCTCCTTGAACTATTGGGATGGGATTTAATAACCTTACCATACCATAAGAAAATGGAGGAATAATGGATGGGTTTGAGGCCAAGGAAGAGCCATGGGTAGAACTTTAACAAGGAGCTGGCTTCTCGTTTGGACCCTGTGCACGTGGACAAAGCAGAACAGGAGGGATTTTAATTGCAATTGCTGCTCTTCTGTTTTCCAGGCTGTAAGAGGCAGCATATTCCACAGGGTACATTTAAAGCTGACTAATGTAGAGACATTCTGCTCTACATGTATGGGTACAGCATCCGTGAAAAACCCCAAACTCTTAAAGCCAAAGTCTAATCTATCCCCAAAATATTTTCTCCTTTACAGCTTTCATTACATCCATCCTACAAGGGGGAATGTCTTCCCACTGCCAGAGAGCAGGGTTAGGTGGAATATTGGGAAGGAACTCTTCCCTGTGAGGGTGGTGAGGGCCAGGAATGGATTTCCCAGAGAAGCCTCAACCCTGGAAATGTCCAAGGCCAGGTTAGATGGGGTTGGAGCAACCTGGGATAGTGGGAGGAGAAGAAGTTGGACCCTTAAAGTCCCTTCCAACCCAAATCATTCTGGGATTCTGTGACTACCTTGAACACTTTTATTTCTCAAAAACCAGGTAAGACCATATGACAAGGATTGGGGATGGAATCTGTCTTATAGATCCCATAGGAATTTTCTCCCCAGCTCTGAATAAATAATTTGATGCTCCTGTTTGCCTTCCCAGTATGGCAGTGACATTCCTGTGAGTCTTGTGTCTATCACACCAAGGCTAAGATCAGCTGGAGGATGCTGAAGATGTCTGATCAAAAATCTAATTATAGTTATAACTATAATTATAGTTCTGGTGTCACAGAAATTTTATCTGGGTTTGGATGACACATTCATGGGAGTTTTCCTGCTCTCTGCCTCTCCTTTTCCTCTCTGCTATCTCAGGCCTGGAAAAGTCTATTTTGGCCAAAAATCCGTGTGTGATCTCTATACCAATGTTGAGGGAAGGAAGCAGAATGTGGAATTTTTTCACATATGCTTCCAGATCCTTGGAATGCTCCATGGATTGCTGCTGTGTACCTGCCCAGTCGTTAAAAGTTGAATTAATTGCATTACCCCAGCCTTCCTTCCTGACTGGACCTTCCCTGGCAATGTCCTGATCTCCCAACATTTAATCCCTTAGGGAACACTTCTAAAGCTGCCTAAATCAGGTTTAAGCTGGGAATTGCTGAGCAAGGAGAATCTTGGAGTTTGTCTTTGGACAAATGGGACATTTGAAGAGGAGTTTTTCATGGGAATGAGACAAAAACCTGCAGAGAGCCTTCCCTTACTAATTGAGCTAATTAGTTTTTCATGCACAGATGTTATAACTGCAGTAACACTTGGTAATTATTGCTCATAATTCAAAAATTATTTAACTTCCACTTTCTGCACAGTAAAAATGTTGAAAGAATTCCTCATGTTGGCTTTAATCACAGCCTGGTTCTCATTCTTTATAACTACTAATTTTGTTTTTAATTATTTCCTTTTTTTCCTACATATTTTCTGCCTTATGAGGTGTTAATTTTCAGCCCAGCTTTTTCCACTGCTCTCCTCAGATTCCTCTCCCACCTGGAATGTCATTATTTAGGGATGAACAACTCAATATCTGGTTCCAGGGGAAAATGCAGAGTGTCTTGATGACTTCAGTGATTCGCCAGCAAGGTCTTCAGCTGGATTTAGTTCAAAGAGGTGAAAAACAATTCCCTGATTTATTCCATTCTTTCCCAGTATACAGATATTCCAGGAGAGGGTGTCTGACACCTAACATTGCTTCCACAATAATCTCCTATATCATAATCTCTCCTAGCTCATAGTTAGGTTGGATATTAGGAAAAAATTTCTTTGTGGAAAGGATTGTCCAGCCCTGGCACTGCTGCACAGGGCAGTGGTGGAGTCCCATCCCTAAAAAGTCGTGTGGATGTGGCACTTGTGGACATGGGCACTGGTGGCCTTGGGTTAATGGTTGGTCTTTGCTTTTAAATGCCTTTCCCAACCCAAAAAAATTCCATGTTCCTACAGCTGAATTCAGACAATTCCTTCAGGGTGAAGCTTTTCAAAGCCTTTGGGATTTGGTGTCAATCCCAGTTTAAACATCCCTCCCCTCCTGCTTCCCTCTCTCCTGCCCTCACCTCAATCCCAGAGCTCTTCCTACCCTGCAGCTTTCCTGACCAGGCAGTGAACTCCACCAAGGAGCAGATGTGCAGGCAAAAACAAATTCTGGGTTGTTTTTTGGTTTTGTTTTTGGTTTGTTTTTTTCCCCCCCAGGTTCTTATTCAGCTGGATCAGCTCCTTGATCAGGTTCAAGGAGTGGCCACACAAACTTTTGTGTCAGGGGGGGACAAGAGGGGCAGAAATGCAAAGACTTGGCTTTGCAGGAACACCAAAATCATAACCACAGCTTCCCTCACTTATCCAGGTGGCTTTTCCATGAATGACTGAAGAACAGGAAGGCTCCAAAGCCACTCAAAAATCCTGGATTCAGGATGACAGCGCCTACAATCGAGGCACAATATACACAAATACGCACAGCGTGAGCCTTTGTTTCCACTGAAATAATGCAGTGCAGAAATGATGAATATTTCCTTATCTTGGCTGCCTTCCTGAAATGAAGGAAAAATTGGCTGGTACAGAAGGGAACACCCAGGAAAACATTTCGTGGATAGACTGGTTATTCACTCGTATTCATTACGTGGTTGTTGAGATCACAAAGGGCTTTTTTTTCAAAGGTAAAAAATACAAGGATGAAGTCAAAATTTAAAAAAATAAAAGATTAAAAAATGTTGTTTATTTTCCCTCACATTATTGGGGCAGAAAAAGCCCCAACAAACAGAAGGGAACACGTCATATCTACCAACAGAAAAGCAAATCATTGAACAATAAATGATTTCACTTTCCATATATGTTTTGTGAGCCAATGCTGGGGATGAGGGAGCAGCCACTTCAAATTGAGTAGGAAAGGAGGGGAAAAATAAATAAATCAGTTTAATAAAAGCCAGTGGGGTTGGAAAAATTACTGAGAAAAGGGAGAGGCAATTTTTGTCTGTTTTAACACCCACGTGCAACAGGGAAAAAGTGAAAATCAGCCCTAGGGATAATTTATGGATCTTTTTTGAATCTCCACTCAGGCCCAGAATCCATACATTAGAAATTCAACCAATCACAAACAAAATCCCAGAGAAATATTGGGGAAGAGATAGAAAGAACCAGCTTGAAGGAAAAAAAAGGTGTTGGGAAGCACTGCTTTTCCCTGCTGGCATTCCATGGAAGCTGGAGATCCTGTTGCAAAGGTGTTCCCATGGACACAAATCCAACCCCAGCCTGAGCCATTCCTGCTTCTCAGTGCACAGTGGCCAAAGATTCCCTGGGCAGGGAAGACTGGCACGTTCCTCTTGGAGTTACTGGTGAGCCTCTCAGTCCACAGAAACATTCCTTACAGCAATGATCACTCTAGGAAGGACCTCCAGATTTACATAAAAACAGGTTCCAAGCAAATTTGATGCCATAATCCAAACTCTTTTTGGGTTTATTTTGGCCCAAGCAGAACAAAATCCTCAGCAACCAAGTGCACGACCAAACTCCCAGGGTCTGGCTATTCCTAAGCATAGTGGGAATTCTGGATCCCAGAAAAGTCCCTCCTAAATGAGGAGCCCAGCTCCTCTTGGCCATCTGCAAGGATGTGTTGAGTCATCATCATCAGATCTCCAAAATCTCCACTGAGGGTTAACTCCACTGCCTAAATGGAGATGTTGAAGCCACCTGAGATGCAGAAATCTCACCTTTCCCAAAATCCAGAGGAAATTCTGGAGCTCTTACATCCAGTCATGGACCACAGCCATGGGATTTACCTCTCTGAAGGCCATGGTCCATCCCTCTTTTCTGAAATCTGGCTGATTCTGTCATCCTGAGTGGACATCTCCATCTGCTCATGGGATGTGGCAACACAGTCACTGAGAGAATCTTCTGGTCCCAGTGTGAGCCTCTCTGGGTCTCCATTCTTCCAGATCTGAGTTTTCCATAGCTCTTCATGTTGATTCTGGCTCCACATCAACAAATCCAAGCTTTAATTTTGATTTATTTGAAAGCCCTCATACAGGTAAGGATCTTCTCTGTGTTCCTTGTCAACTTCTTTGCTTGGGTTAGTCAGGAGGATTTGCTCTCCCAGATTTGTCATTCTGGTGGTTTTACCAGCACTAAATCCCTAAAAGATTGGGAACAGCCATGTTCTGTAGGAGTGAAGAGACTTTAACATCCCTTAGGTCCATAAATGGGCCTTTCCAAGCACCAAGAGAGGGAGGATTTTATAACACAGGGATAACTTGAAAACAGCCCAGCTGAAAAATCAGAAATGTAGGAGAGACACGAATTAGGATTTCCTTCTGTCGGATACTGGTTTTGTTCCGAGTTCTTAATTTTCCAGGCAGCTGTTCACGTAAAGGCATGTCTTTGAAATTCCCCTACTTTTCCAAAAATATCCTTAATACTCATAATTTATCAGTGCAAGGTCTCAAACATTCTCTGGTCCAGACAGAGAATGCAGGGCTTGGCACATGGACAAAATGGAAAGTGTGAGGATTTCACAAAATTTTATTGTTTTAAGCTTTGATAGTGGGGTTAGAGCACAGCAGGAGTGCAAGGGAGGAAATGGGATCTTCCAGTGGGAAGAGGGGCAGCTCTTTTAGGAGATTTGGGAATGAGAAGGGGGATAAAGGGGTGGGATTTAGTGAGCTCCTTCCAGCAAAGAGAGGTTGAATCAGCTCTTTGTAGCAACGCTCAGATCTCTCTTGAGAGCCAAGGGAAAAAAAAATCAAAGAAGCCCAGACTGTTTTCTGGAAATGTTGTGTCTGTCCTTTCGTTCCCACTGCCCTCAGCTAAGGATTAGCCAGTCGCTTTCCCATCCCTGGCCCAGACAGGAGCAGGAAGGCAGGAGTGAGTTTCCCTCCCTGAACATGTTGGCATTGGGGTGGACCTGTTGCATTTCTCCAGAACAGAGAAGCCATAAATCCCATCATGGGTGATTATTGAAAAATCCAGGTAATAACACTAATCCCCAAAATGAGCTGGATGTTTCTCTGCCTCCAAAAACCTCTGAGCCAGTGGAAATTAACCCACCTGAATCTCAGCAGCAGACTTGCTTCCTTCAGATCTGGAGCCAGGTTGGGAAAACCCTCAGAGAGCATCGAGTCCAATCCTGAACCCAGCAGTACCAAATCCACCATTAAATCTCATCCCCAAGTGCCACCTTTCACCATCCTTTACACCTCTCCAGGATGATGAATCCACCTTTTATATACCCTACAGTAGGGACCAGAAATTAAATCCAATGTTGTCACTCTGGATGTGACAGCTCTGTTAAAATTCTCTTCAGGTTTTTTTTCCAAGGAAGATGAATGGTTTGGAGTGAAGCGCTCGTGGCTTTTGGAAAATCAGAGAGCTTCCAGATTTATTCTGCCTTTAGGATCCTAAATTGCTGAGGTGACCAAGTCATCTGGCCTTCCTGGAATTATGAAGAGTTCATGCAATGATTTAAAAAGTAAAAAACAAATCATTTAAAATCTTCCTTCTTTTGCTTTTATAACTTGAGAAAGGATTTCTTTGACTCAGTTCAAGTCCATAATTCCTGTTTGGGTTATAACAACTTTCCAGGACCTTGATAAACCATTTAATAACCATAAAACACGAGGTTTCTCTATGTTTTGGAATAAAATTTTCCTTTTTCTCTTCTATCTGCAGACACTTATTGATGACTTTAAACTTTTCATGGTCAGATGTTCAGTTTTCTTTGTCAACAGCTTTGCCAAACTGGGATTTTTCTTGGAATCTTTGATTGAAGTTTTTTCACACCCATGTTTCAAATTTTTCTTCATAGGTTAAAATAAAATCACCATGACCTTCCCATGACTTTCCTTTACAAAATTACCTGTCCTGTCACTCCATCCTCTTGTACATCTTGGAAAATGCTTTGATTCACTCTTTAAAGACCTTCCTTCCTTCCTTCCTTCCTTCCTTCCTTCCTTCCTTCCTTCCTTCCTTCCTTCCTTCCTTCCTTCCTTCCT
>JAOTQP010001286.1:1571384-1583001 GCA_026413545.1 Cichladusa arquata
GGAAGGGAAGGGAAGGGAAGGGAAGGGAAGGGAAGGGAAGGGAAGGGAAGTTTCAGGGAAGTTTCAGGGAAGGGAAGGGAAGGGAAGGGAAGGGAAGGGAAGGGAAGGGAAGGGAAGGGAAGTGTGTGGCTGGTTTGAGTCTGCTTTTAAATAAAATCAGTCTCAGGGTATTAATCAGGGCAACAACAGGAGAATATTTGTAGCAGCATCTTCATTTTCCTGTGGGGATGTGGAGATTGCATCCATAAAGCAAAACCCTCAACAAACAAAAAGAACAGAAAATCATGGAAACCAAGGGAGAGAAAGCCTGGCAAACATGGGAAGAGGCATAAAGATTAAATTCCTTCAGCAAATAATTCTGGAGATGTCCCCAGAAAGATAAAATACCTTCTGTCAAACAGCAGAGCTGAAATGGGGAACTCTGTACAAGTCTGGGAAGAAGGAAGAAATGGAATAACTCTGTTTTTATAAGAGCCACGTGGTAAGAAGTTCACAGCCCTGGCAAAAAAAGATCTAAATTATAAAACTTTAAACTCCGTGGGCTTGGAGCCTGAGTCTTGAGTGGTTCCTGAGAGACACTTGGGGGCTTTGACTCCGTGGTGACCTCGGAGTAGCTCCTCAAGCCAAGAGAGACTGGGCTGAGCTGAACCAGGTTTATCTTTGGCACCGTTTCCAGTCTCGGAGTAGTCAAGATTTAATCACTGATAGTGAATGTTGATAGCTGAAGTGGCAGGTTAAGGACTTCCAGACTGAAAGCTCTTGTAAAATAATCCATAACATGTTGGCAAAGGGACAAGCCCTCTTTATGTCTGGGTTCTCTGCTTAGTTTTACTGTGACTTTTCAGAAAGGAGCTGAAAACTCACCTTTATGAGCTGTTGGGTAACACTTTTGGTAGCTTGGTTGTCAATCTGATTAAAAAAAAAATAGAATAAAAGAAATTTGCATGTGTGCAATTCATTCTGTGCATTAAAAGCAAGACAGGAATGTCCCCAAGAAGTCTCATTGCATTTCTTGGTGGTAAGGATGAGTTCCTTAAAGCAGATTTGGTGAGAGAAGAATCACAGAAAAAAAAAAAATGTTAAAAGGATTTAAAGTCCAGAACTGTGAGTTTGAATAACCAAAATTGCCCCATGGTTTTGTTTGTAGGTGGGTTTCTTGTTCTAACTCCCTAAATTTCATAGAATCACAGAATTGTAATTGGATTGGGTTAGAAGGACCTCAAGGATCATCCAGTCCCACCCCTGCCATGGCAGGGACCCCTCCCACCATCCCAGGCTGCTCCAAGCCCCATCCAGCCTGGCCTTGGGCACTGCCAGGGATGGGAACTCCACGAGTTCTCCAGGCAACCTGAGAAATTCCCTGGGAGATGATTAAACCCAGCACAAGTTTTGCCTAAACTTGGCTTTCCTGGCCTGCAGCTACCCTGATTTTACACCATGTCCAAAATTTTTTTTTTTTTTTTTTTGTTTCTCTGCCAGGTGCCTTTTCCAATGCTCCCAATTCCATCCCTGTATTTGGGACAACAGGAACTTGTGTCCCACCTGCTGCATCCTTTGTTTTGGGACTCTTTGACTGCCAAGAGGATTTCATTTTGTGCCCTATCACCCAGCATGCCTTGGCAATCCATAAACCAGGAGGGAGAGGGATTTTTTTCTACAAATAGTGACAGGACAATGGCTATAAAGTGATAGACAGAGGGGGTGGATCAGATGTTGGGAAGGAATTCTTTATTCAGGGGTGGGGAGGCCCTGGAATGGAATTCCCAGAGAAGCTGTGGCTGCCCCTGGATCCTTGGAAGTGTCCAAGGCCAGCTTGGAGCCAGCTGGGATAGTGGAAGGTCTCCTTGTCCATGGCTGGGTGATTTTTAAGTTTCCATTCCAACCCATTCTTTGCAAAAAACCCCCAAAAGGACGAGGAGGGTAAAGCGCCAACAGATATTTATGTGATCTTTTTTGTCTGCCCCATTGATTCCCTTCTCTCAGCTGAAGTTTATTGAGGCAAAAATTAATCTAATTTTTATTTCTTCTTCATTTCCTGCTTGTTGCCTGCCCCTCTTTGTCACCTCCTGTGCTCCTCAGCCCAGCAATGTTTAACAAACCACGGTGCTCCACTTCCCCAACATGAAAATTCACAAACATCTCCCAAGCTCAAATCTCCATCCTCTCCACCATCTGGATGACCTCACCCAAAATTTTCCAAGGAAAACCCTTTCCCAGATCACACCTGTCAATCAAATCCCTGATGCCCAGTGCTGTAATTTCAGGTTATTTATTGCCCTGCTGGACTGCCAGGAATCTCCGGCTCCAGGGAATTTTATCCCAGGGAGCTGCTGTTCCTGGTGATCCAATTGGGTCAACATGCATGAAAAAATCCATCTGCAATTCCTTGGGACAGCTGTCAGCTTGTCTGGCACATGGACAGGCCACAGGAACTCGTGTCACTCAGGGAACTTCCTGCCTGTGTGTGTGTGACACATGGGACACCACGGGCAGGGACATTCAGCACTCCCCACTGCAAGCATCCAAATATTTTGGCAGTTCAGGAACAAGGCTCGATGTTTGTGAGAGGTGAGAGAAATTCATGGCATCCACAGCCAAATATTCTTAGTGTGGGAGGCTGAGAAAACAAACAAGCCATGTAGTAGCATGGGGTATCTGTGGAAAACAAATGCTGGGAGTGAGAAATTAGGGAGGAATTATTCCCATGAGGGTGGGGAGGCACTGGAAAAGCTTGGCCAGAGAATCTGTGCATGTCCCATCCCTGGAAGGGTCCAAGGCCAGCTTGGATGGGGCTTGGAGCAACTTGGATAGTGGGAGGTGTCCTTGTTTATGGCAGGCAGGGGCACTGGATGGGATTTAAGGTCTTTTCCAACCCCAAATCATTTTGGAATTCCGTGATTCCACATCAGGTGGGATGCTTCCCTCAGCCAAGGGGCTCAGCATGGAGACCACAGAGCCAAACTTGCCCCTCCTTGAATTCTCTATTTATGGTTTTTGGCTGATTAGGACTGAAAAGAAAAAGTGGAGAAGAATATTCTTTTTAGTGCCTCAGGATTTTAGTTTGAGATTTTAATTTTTAACCATTCCACTAAAACCAGACACTGTCACCACTGAGGTTCTGTTCTCACTGGGAATGATGAAATCAGGCTCAGAGCTCAATCACTGCACCTTAAAACTGCTCTGGATGGATTTAGGGACTCACCAGATTCCAGCAGGGACAGGATGTATCTCATATAACAAAAATTGTCTCAAAATGAGACATTTCAGGCCACTCCAGCCAGCCCAAGGTCCCTTTACAGCAACAGAAGAGAAACAGAAGATCCAGAGAGTGAGGGAATGAACAAAAATATCAGATCTGCTTCTGGAATCACCTGTCCTTAAGGGAAATTCAGATCTGGAAGCCAATATTTCACATTTCTCAGGCTATCTGTGACTGCTCCTCTCCAAAGTGCTCACCTGCTCCAGCCAAGGACCTTTGGTTGTGTCCAGAAGTGGAATTTTAAGGATTTTAGGAGGTGCCCAGCAGTTGTTTATTTAGGACAGGACGTTCACTTGGATTACTTGGAAATTACTTGGAATGGCTTTGGTCATTCATAGCTGAAATCATTGCAAATCTTTCTTTCAGCCCCTAAGCCTGTCTTATTTTTCAGTCAGATGTTAAGAGTAATTCCAGATTTATAATCCAACTTTTCCAATGATTACATATTGCACTGGTCTAAAAATAAAGACCAGGCTGTCCAAACTGCACCTGAACTGAATCCACGGCTTTCTCCATGACTGGGTGGGTTTAACTCAGCGCTGCAATCAATCTGTGGGATTTGCTGCAGAAATTCCAGTCCTGGAGCAGGAATTCCTGCATGAAATTCCCTGGCATGTGTTGTGGAACAGGTCAGAGAACACGATCCTAATGGTTCCTCCTGGAGCTCGAGCTCCAGACTGAGGAATAACTGCCAAGAGCACTGGAGGGATGGGAATTGTTGGAGTTTTTATTTATCATCATTACCAGCACCCGTGTCACTCAGAGCCACCTGAGACTTGTGGTGTAGGAATCAAATTATTTCATTTTGATTGATCTGTTAGTCTGTTTTAGGAGCAATAAATCCAGATTTACAATCAATTAAAGTCATTTTTAACCTCACTCCCACACACCCTCCCTGTCAAACTCAAGGTAAACTTTAACACCTCCCCCTCCCATTTTATATCTGGGCTTTGTGATTTATCTTCAGGAGCGAGACACTGAAGGCAGAGTCAGTTTTTCCAAAGAAATAAACCTCTGGAATCTTAGGAAAGAGCTGTCATACAATACCCAGGGTGGACAGGACACAAAATTAATCACCCAGAAATAAATCAGGAGGGCGAGGGAGGGCAAATGAGCTCTTTGCTCCTTAGGCTGGGTTTTGTCAGGGAGGGATGTGCTCATTTTTCCCTAATTTGAGGCCCTTCCTAAACCTCCTTGGGTGTATCCATCCTGTTATGGGGAAGGTCAGGCTGGGGACTGTAATGCTCCCTCCTGACAAAAATCCATGGATTTTATTTATGGACTATTTTCCTTGCCTTGCCTTGCCTTGCCTTGCCTTGCCCTAAATTTTGGAAATTTGTATTTTTTTAATAAGTATATTAAAAAAAGGTTTCAATTGCAATTTTAATGGTTTCTGCAATTTTACTCCCATAATATTTTTGTGATGCTCCACATGAAGACATTTTCCAGATCCACAAGGAGCATCCATCAGCATGACCTGGAAATTCTTGGCCCTAAAACTTGAATCTCCCTTTTTCATTCCTTCTCCTGGATTTTCTGGACATTCCTGTCCATTCTTTGCTTTATCTTTTTCTCTGACCTGTGATATAAAAGTTTTAAAGCTGAAATAAAAGAGTTCCCTGTGCTCTGAAAGAGTTCTGTGCACTGAAAAATAATAAAAAAAGAACAATTACAAAATGAAAAAAAAAAAAATTCCTAAGTTTAAAAGCTGTCAACTCTCTTCTAAACAGTATTTGATGTCTAATCATTTAATATTAAAATAAAGAGAGGAATTGCAGTGTGATAATGGAACCATATTGATCAGGAGAAGGAGATGTGCAGGCAGAATTTAATCAGTGATTAATTTACAGAATTTACTCTGTGCAAGAGAACAAATTCCAGAAAATCCAACATCTCTGAATTCCATGGAATAATTTTTTTTCCTTATTCCTGGAATGAATTGTCCTGCCCAGGGCAGTGCTGGAGTCCCCATCCCTGGAGGGATTTAAAGCCCTGTGGATGGAATATGGCAGTGCGAAGAGAACAGGAATTGAGAGTTCTCCTTGATTGGAAATACCTGGAAAATTAGAGGACAGGAGCTAAAATCAGACTTTAAGAATTTTTAGTTGATTTATAATTAAAAGACAACTGGAGTTCACTTTTATTTCTCAAACTGTGCAAGAGGCACTGAAAATAAACACAGAAATTACCTTTTTAAAATAGGTAAAAAACAAACAAAAAAACCCCTATTTCTCTCTCAACATATGGAAAAATTATCCAAGGAAATCCAGTTTTATCCATGCTGCTGTCTGAAAGGCAGGCAGAGGTGGCCACCACCTAAAAATTAAAGATTAAAGATTAAACCTTCTCTGAAATTCCATCTGAGAAAATCCGTTTGCTCTTTCCCTTCCATGCACACAGCAAGAAAAGCTTTTCCCAGACTTTCCAGAAGCTGCCATTTATGAGATGGATTGAATCCTGGTTCTTCCATTAGAACTGGGAAAATGAGGCAGGGTGGGACATCACATCTCATTTCATAGCACAATTTGAGGCTCGGCAGCCTCGGAAATTTGATTTAGAGCAAACCCACCCTGAACCACAGCAGGATTTGAGCTCTGGGTTTGACAGGGTTCTTTATTAGTGCGATTATTTTAATATTCCTGTCCTTGACATTCCAACAGAACGGAGCTTTCCAGGGAAAATGAAGCTGGAGATGGTGGGAGGATGGAGTTTCTCAAGGAGAGGCTGTCACAGAAGAGCTTTTTGATGGGAAAGGAAGGCTCTGAGTACTGGAAAGGGAAAAAAATTAAGGCAGAAAAACGGGATCCTAAATAGTTTTGAGAATTAAAGGAATTCCTTGATGAAAGGTCAGAATTCTGCTGATAACTGTGAAAGAAAACCATGGAATATTCGTCATCCATGGAAGTGTTTGCAGTCAAAGGTGGGAGGTGGCAGATTTCTGAGGACACCTAGGGACTCCAGCAGGCCTGGAGAGAAGATGGAAGTGGTTATCCAAAGGGATTTAGCTGAATATTCCAGGCTTATCCATCAGGTTATTCCAGGTTATCCATTAAATCCTTCCTTTTTCCAAATGCTGCCCGCTATCGTTCTCCCAGGTGAAATAAGTGCCACTGCTGTTCTTTGATCCACCTTTTCCACTTCTCAGTTTTCCATTTCCAAGACTTCTCCCCCCATTTCTTGTCTTGTCAGGTTTCCTTATTCTCCCAAAAAGTCAGGAATTATCCTGGTTTCCTTTCCTGGCTGTTTTTGCAGCACCTTTTCTACGACATCCTGATATGACCATACCCCAGATGCAACCTGAATTAAAAAATTAAAATCACATTTCCTGGTCATTGGGAAAAACGGGATTCCTGGGAGTTTTCCTAGGAATTCCTCTGGATTTGGGGGGAGTGGAGAGAAGCAGGAGGAAGGGAAGTGCTCCAGCCAGACCCAGCCACTGCTCAGGTATTTCCAGAAGGGCACAGAGGGATATCAGGTCCCATCCACCATGGGGTGGAATAAATCCAGGGGATGGAGTCATTCCATGATTCTCCAGCAAAAATAAGGAAAATAAGGAAAAGTTCACAGTTTCTGGGTGGTGGCAGTGTCACTGCTGGGAGTCAAAGCAGCAAAGATAAATTTTTAGGACTGGCTGCAAATATTTTTTCCTGTGTTGTCCAGTGTCTGTGGATTTCTTTCCTCTGGGGTGAGGGTCTGAGATGATCCTGCTGGAACAGATTCCAATTAGCAAATCCAATGGCAGGAAAACACCTCAGGAATCCAACATTTTCTTCTGACAAAAAACTGATGCTTAAAAATCCATCAGCTTTTCCTCTAATACCTTCTGGACCTCCCAGATATTTTGATTTCCAGGTGACCAAACTCGAGGTCTCAGGGACAGCAGCTCTGCAGGTGTAACAGCTGACTGTTCGAAATTCCCTGCTGGAATTTTAGATGGGATATTGGGAAGGAATTAATTACTGTGAGGGTGGTGAGGGCCTGGAATAGAATTCCCAGAGCAGCTGTGGCTGCCCCTGGATCCCTGGAAGTGCCCAAGGCCAGGCTGGAGAAGGCTTGGAGCAACCTGGGAGAGTGAGAAGTGTCCAAGGAGATTGAACAAGGTGATGTTTAAGGTCCTTTCCAGCCCAAACCATTCTGGAATTCTGTGATTCCATGATCTCCACTGGGATCACCTTTTCTTTGGACACTGAAGGAATTCTGTTTCCTCATTATAAAACAAGCACTAGTGAGGCACGAATTTATTTCCAAGGATATCCAATCCAAAAGATGCAGAACTGCAGGACAAACCCATCCAATCTATAAAACTCCTCTCAGACTTTTCACTGTTTCCTGATCCTCAGAAAATCAGCGTCTGACGCTGACTATAAAACCTCATCAGGAAAAAGTATTTTGGGAAAATAGGAAGCTCTCAGCCCTGTGAGTCACTTGTGTGGAGCTGGATATTTAAATCCCAGGATCTCCAGGTTTGCCATGCTACGCCCTGTCTGAAGGTCTGGAAATTTTGGGAATGGTCCAGGAAAGCTCCAGGAAAGGCCACTGTTGGGCTTGGCAGGGCTCCAGGTTCTGTCATTGTTGTTTGGGGGCCCAGCAAGGAGCAAAGTCCCTTTGGGAAAGACCTTCCATGGGCACGGGGGATCAGATGGGATCAGATGCCACCAAAACTGGAAAATGAACTCTAAAAATATTATTATTATTGTTATTTTAATTACTTGAGCACCAGGGATTTGTCCTGCAGCCCACCAAGGATTTGGGGACATCTTGGCTTTACTTTTCCAAACACGTCCCTGGGGTGAAACTTCCTTTTTGGTTCTTCCTGAGGGAATGGCAGTGGGGGACATAAAAATAAATCCAATAGGAAATTTCCAGAGGCCTGTGGAGTATTTCTTACAGGATTGACCTTCAAATACCATTTTCCCACTTTTATTCTGAAAGGTTCTGAATTTTCTCTTTTTCCCCCCAAACTCTGGTGATTTTGGATGCACATGGAGTGGGAAATTATTTGGGAGTCAACTCAGAATAGAAAATAACTTCTCAAGGAAGATCTAAAGAACACACTGGAAATTTCTTCCAAAATCTGCACTAGGAATCACATGATGAATTTTAGAATCCGGATTCTTTTACTTTTAAATAGAGTACATTGGAAATTTCTCCCAAAATCTACATCAGGAATCACATGATGAATTTTAGAATTAGGATTCTTCTACCTTTAAATATATGAATTAGACCACAAGAATTCAACACAATTTTAGAGTGATTCAGAGGAAAATTAAGCCATGTTAGAATTCAACTTCATGATTCCCACCTGGAAAATACACCTGGAAGTCCCTTCCTCAGCCTTCATATAGAGATTTGTGTCTGCAGCAGCTCTAAATATCATTATTAGCACAAAATTAGCCACATTGATATCAGAATTACTGATTTTAGCAATTTTAGTATTGATATCCCAATGGGAAATATCCCACTGGAGACAACACAAGAGTGATAGTGCCAAGATCCAGGGAATTTTAATCTGTGCTGGAAAAAATAGAAGGAAAAGCTATGTCAGGATGAGAAATCCACGAAACCAGATTATTAAGATAAGGCAGACAATGGTCCATGCACAGAAGCAGTTCAATAAATACATTTATTTTTGAATTTTTTATAGTCATCCCAGAAAAGCAGCTTTTTAAGGAGGATTTTGAAGAAAGTTTGGGAGGAGCAGCCACACTATCCTGAACAGAAGCCAGAAAAAACAGCTCTGCCAAAGTCATTTTTCAGTGGCAAGTGGAGTTTTCACCTAAATTATCTCCACCACAAAAAAAGGGTCTGTTTTCTGTGGAATATTTTGACATTTCATTGCAAACTTCAACACAGGAAAAGTGAAATGTTTCCAGCTGGGAAATTGTGTCCTGCCCCATAACCAGAGTCCCTGATGGATTGATTTGGGATAAACTGCCTGGATTCTCTTCCATTTAGGGGCTCCCAAGGCAAACAACATCTCCCAGGATGGAGGTGGCCATGGATTCCCACAGAACCAAGGATTAATCCTGTTTATTTATAACAGAGATCATTCAGTGCTGGACAGCAACAGAGCCTCTCTCTACCTGTGGTGACTTTTATTTTATTTTATTTTATTTTATTTTATTTTATTTTATTCTATTTTATTCTATTTTATTTTAATATTTTTATTTTTTAAATTTTACTTAATTTAAATTTAATTTAATTTAAATTTTTTATAATTTTATTTTAGCTTCCCAGGGAGGCTGTGGCTGCCCCTGGATCCCTGGAAGTGTCCAAGGCCAGGTTGGACACTTGGAGCACCCTGGGACAGAGGAATGTGTCCTTGCCTGTGGAATGGGATAATCCTGAAGGTTCCTTCTATCCCAAACTATCCCAGAATTGATTTTATCATTCTATAGCAAAATTCAGCAGAGGAGTTTCAGGATTTTTGGGATTCTTCCCTTGCTCTGAGCTGTTGTGTCCCTTCTTCTTTTTCTCCTTGTGGGGTTTGTCCAGGTGTTAAAATCCATGGGAAAAGGGATCTTCTCCATGTGTTTCTACCATGTCAGTCACGTTTGGACCCCAAAAATTAATTAACAGCTCTGCTTGATGGAGCCAAAGGAATTCCCTTGCATTTTAAGTGGGTTTAAAATGGAAAAATTAGGGCTCTGGAATTCAACTAAGGGATGCAGAGCCAAAACATCTGGGCCAAATCTGTGCTTTGATGGGAAGAGTGACTGTGGAATTTCTGGACTGGCCCAGTTGATGCTGAAGACAAATGTGAACAACCATCACCTCATGAAATCACAGAACCCTAAAATGGGTTGGGTTGGAGGGGCCCTAAAGTTCATCCCATCCCATGGGCAGGGATGATCCCAGGGTGCTCCAAGCTCCTCAACCTGGCCTTGACATCACTCTTGACTTTGGATATTTTTTTTCCTGCTTTTCCCTCAGATTCTTTTCCCCTTCCTCATCCCGGAAAGAGGCGATTCCATGAATTCCATGGGTGGGATGGGGCAGCAGACACCCGTGGGTGGGTGTCCTAGCTTACAGTGTAAAGACATGCCCAAAAGTATGGATTCTATCCCATCTGTTAAAAACCAGATGGGATTTTTATCTCTTCCACTGCCCATCCTCCCTCCAGGGGATATCTCCTGTTAATGGGCCATTGAGTCCCAGTGCATGACTGATAAAATTACATCATCCTGTTGGGAGATGCTCCACCCAGGGGGGAGGAGCCAAACATTTCCTACATAGATAAAATCTAAGATTTGGAGCACCAAGGCAGCCCTTACCCACTGGTTTCCAGAGGACAAGAGGATCACTGCTTCAACAAAACCACTTTATCTGGATTGCTACCACCACCCTAACCAGCGAGGTGTCAGGTTGTATTCTGACTCTGTCAGTGGTTTTTCTTTTGTTCTACTGCATGTATTTTATTTTTATTATTTTCCCTATTAAATTGTATTTCTGACTTGGAGTCTCTCACTGGTTTTGCTTTCAAACCAGTACAGTGGGTGAAAGCCCCGGAGTTTGTGTGTGCAGCGTGGGACACGCAGGGACAGGGGCTCGTTGCCATCGCTCAAAGAGGCCAAAAATAAAAGCAGTGAACTCGTTGCTCTGAGCTCCAGCTGTGTAAACTCCAACTGCAGCCTCGTGTGGCCAGTTACTCCTGGAAAAGGAGGGAGGAATGGCTCAGCTCCGGGGGATTTGCCCATCAAACCGTTTCACGCTGCTGGGCAAACAAAACTCTTTGAATGAAAAAAAATTTTTAAAAAAGAGGAAAAAAAAAAAAGCCATTTTCTAGTTCCAAGCTCTAATAAATTGAAGCCCTGCACCTCTCATGGCCTTGGAATGATTACATGATTTTTTTTTTGCTACATAATCATCAATAAATCAAGCATAGCCCATTAAACAATAGATGCCTCCGAGGCCTCTCTTCAAATGTGCTTTTGATAAGAGGCAGAGAATTTTTTTCTGGGCTTGTAACGTTTTTCTTTCCTCTGTTTGTTTTTTCTAAGGGTCAAATAATGCTGTTAAAAGAGCAGTTAATATATAGATGTATTTTTCCATATTCCCGGCATAGTGTTTGACTTTGGGAGATTTATGGAATATCTTTTCCCAGTTCAACAATCGTGTGTTTTGTTGTACTAAAGAGGTATTTTAACAGGAGTGGGGATTCTTAATAAGTTCACTGCTGTCTCCTTTCTAAAACAGGCCTCAGCCGAGACAGGGAACAGTGCAAATCTAGGAATCTATGTATATAAAAAACATATATATATTTATATATTAATCTTTATATTTTTATATCTTTATATTTTATATATTTATATATTCATATATTAATATACTAATATATGAATACATTCATATACAAAT
>JAOTQP010001286.1:1583307-1594707 GCA_026413545.1 Cichladusa arquata
CGTGGATGCGGGATGTGTTGCACCCACATAGGTAATAAATATAGATTTATGTATATTTTATATATTTTTACATATTTTAATTAGTTAATTAATATATTTATTTGTTCATTTATTCATACAGATGTTTATACGTATAACACTCTCATGTGGGTATCACTGGTTTATTTTCACACCATGAGCTGCTAAAGATGGGGATGTCCTGGCCAGAAGCCTCTGGTCACATTTTGGATGAGGCAGGACACATGTGACAAGGAAAGGAGCAAGGGTTAAGTGACCTGGGCCACACTTTGGGATGGGGTTCCAGAGGTTTGGGATGGAGCTTTGCCAGGGGGGATGAGCTGACCTGGTCCATCCAAACACCCTTCAGATGTCAAATGTTTCCTCTGAAGGTGCAGCTTCAGCCCAGAAAGGATCCCACAGACTCCTCCACCCCTCAAATCTGACCTTTCTCCTCATCAGATTACAATTCCAGCCCTGGTTTGTGACAGAGTTGTACTTGGTGTCATTGTAAAATCCCAGAATGGTTTGAGATGGAAGGGACCTTCAGGATCATCCCATCCCATGGGCAGGGACACATTCCACCACCCCAGGCTGCTCCAAGCCCTGTCCAACCTGGCCTTGGACACTCCCAGGGATCCAGGGACAGCCACAGCTTCTCTGGGAATTCTGTGCCAGAATTCCCCACCCTCACAGGAGAAAAATTCCTCTCATGACCCATTTCACAAAGCCTGGACCTGCTGTCCAAGGGGAATTCCAGCAGGATTGAACCTTCTGGGGGAGGTTTCTCCTACACAACACAAAACAAACCATCACAAACAAAACCCAAAAAACCACACCATCCCTGTCCCAGGACCTTTCCAAAGCTGTGGGAATGGTGGGGATTTCCCTGGAGGTGCAGCCTAAAAAGTATTGAATATGCCCCAAATAATGGGAAAACTTCTTATCCCAAGCAGGGCACTGTTGTAGTTCATCACACAGAAGTTGGAGCTCTGTTTTTTTGAAGAAAATTAGGATTTTTCTCCATCCCAAGGGGATAAATAACTTGGGCAAAGTATCCTGTAAGGAAACATCTTTCCCTTTAGGCCAGATTTAGGATATTCAGAGTTGCCTGGAACAGCTGATAAACCCTCAGTCTAGAAATCATCCCTCAGCCCTTTTTCCATGTGCTTCTCCCCCCTCAGAGCCGTCAGACAGGACACAAAGGTCAGCTCTCCTGTTTTGAAAAGCTTTGTTTTGGATGATATTCATGAATTTTAGCTGTCGAGGGCAAGCCCTGGAGTCTGCAGCCAAAAGAAGCAGCTGTGGTGCTGTTTGCCTGGAACACAATCTGCTTCTGGAGAGAACTCCCAGGTGGTTCAAGAGCAAATGAGTGTCAGGAGATCACATCTTGTCCTTTCCTGGGGTTTTATTTGTTTTTCTCTCCAGCTCTTCCTCCCCCTGGGCTCCTCGTGCTCTCTGGATGATGCTGTGCCCTCGTGTCCTGTGAGCACAGGGCTGGAGCTGGGCTGTGCCACACCAGTTAAATCTGCAGATTTCTTCGTGGGTTTATAAGAAATTAACCTTCCAGCACTGCCAGCAGATAACTTAACTCCCTTTTTCTTCAAAGTTGGAAGGAAATTCCAGGTTTCTCCTGATACAGAGTGGGAAAGGGAGAAGGGTGCATGATAAAATTAATGATAAAACATCCTCAGTGTCAGCCACGAGAAGCTTCACTGCTCCTGCTGCCACTTCTTTCAGATTAAGCCACTATTTTGGGACTCTGAGTGGAAATGTTATTGAAATTGAGCCTTGAATCTGATATTTTGGTAATTAATAGGGAAAATTCTCCTTTCTGCAGATGCCAAGAGCAGGAATGGGACAGAGGGATTGTGATTTTAGCTTAGAATCTTTTCTGCTGCCAAGTGCAGCACAGAAAGCCCAGCCTGAGATCACCCTTCAGGTATTCTCAGCCCTCCAAACCGAAATGTTCCTTCACAGACACTTGGATTTTAATTTGTTCTCCGTGCAAAAACAAACGGAGGGAGCAGTGAGTGAGGTGGGACTGGAGAAAGACCATCAGCCTTCAGCAGGAATTCACTGCTGGGGATCCTGCAGCAGGGAGCAGTGAGGAAACACAGAGTAAAAATTCCTCAGATATAAATTGTGACAACTTGAGGTGCAGCAGTGCCTCTTGGTTTAATTAAAATTAACTTCTTTTTACTTTCTTCCTGCCTATTGCAACCGCTGTTAGTAAAAAAGCTAAAACCATTGCTGGCTTTGGGGCACAAATTAATTCAAATACATCTGGGTGAGTTTTACACACAGGATTCCATTAATTTGAGCAGGTACCCAAAGCCTCATCTCTTGTCTGTGGGATTTTTTTTCTAGGTCTTGAAAATCTGTGACCGAGAGATCGTTTCATTTTTTCCAGAAAAAAAGAAAGAATAGGAAAGGAGGAAAGGAAAAAAGGAGAAAAAGAAATGAAGCTTTCATCAGGTTCAGATCCAAGCCCTGCCTGGGTTCAGGTTTAGTTCAAAAGTGGATGTCTAGGTCTTGTTTTTCCTGACACACTTCCCTCATCCCAATCCAAGCTGCTCTGAATTTGTCAGCGGGGAGCCTGAGGAAGAAATGGCTCTGTTTGAGTTGAATCAGAGCAGCAGCTCTGCTGCCTGCCAGAAATCCTGACCTTTCCCAGTCTGAGGCAAATTGTCCTGAGTCTCTCCCATTTTCCAGAAAATCTCTGCTGGCATTTCTGCTTCCAACCTCCTCCGTGAAAAATCAGCTTAGGTGACTTCACAGGTGTTTCTTAACACTTCCCATCCCATCCTTTTCCCTGAATCCTCAGGGGCTGAACCAATTAACTCAGCCTGAACTTAGCAGGAGGTGTGATGCTGGTGGCAATTAAAAAAATATCAATTAAATGTATTTCTAAGAGTTGAACATCTGCAGAGCTTGCATGGAAAGCGCTGCCATTCCAAGAGGGATCTCCCCTGGCTGCTGGGTGGAATCTGGTGCAAGCCTCAGTGACCTGCTGCTTTCCTCTGGGGCTCTCCTGGATGTTTATGGAGCATGGAGTCCCTCAGCTGGGAGTGACTTTATGGAACATCTCACTTCATTATTTTTCAGGGAAACTGCAGCTTTGTGTCCTGATGCTGGAGCGTCAGGTGTGAGGGAAAAGCCTGAGCAAACACGGCTTCCATGCTCATTTCCCAGTAAATGAGCTCTCTGTGGAGTGGATCACTTCTAATTACACCCCAAAAAATGCACTTTGGGGGGGTCATTGAGAGGCTGGATTAAATCCACTTGCAGGAGAATCTTTTATGGAATCTTGGTTTTCCATTAATTGTCAGGTCCTTCTTCCAAGGGAAGGGGATGGATGACAAAGGAGAAGGAGAAAGGGTCAGAGAAGGAATGGATGGGGAAGGGATGACTCAGGAGAAGGATCAAGTGTCAGGACTATTTTAATTTCTAACTCCAAAGCAGGAGGGAAATCATTCCAGGATGATGGAAACAGCAGCAAGCTGGGATTTCAGGTGTGTAATTCCCATTTCTTCCCTCTCCTGCTCCTCCATTGTGTGTCCTTGAATAACTCCTGATTCCTGCCTTTTGTCACTCCCCTGTTTGCTCAGGCTGCTTCCCTCTGGGAATTCTCACCATGGAAATTCCCATCCTTTTCCACCAATCTCATCCCCACAGGATTTATGTTTTCCACCAGAGCTGAATTTGCTCACCCCAGATTTTTTGGAAGCGCTGCATTTCTGGAGGTGACCCACACTCATCCCAACCAAATTTAATTTTCTCCAGAGCTCCATAGGAAAGGAATTCATGGAAGACCTTGGATAACCACACTTCTTATTCAAACAGCTGAGCTGAATTCCTGACTTTTGCTTTTTCCTTGGAAAACTTGAAATAAGAAAAACACATCAGGCACTTTGGAATTCCAGTACCTGGCTGATTCCTGCCTTGAAAACTTCCCCAGGTTCTGGAATATCCTCCTGGCTTCATGTTGGGAACCTCCTGTCACCAAGATCTCCGTGTGAGCAGTGCTAGGACAATTCCTGAGGATTTCAGGAGAGTTCAACCTCACAAAATCCAGGGAATGGATGAGAACTGGACATTTTATAGCCATTTAAACAATCCTGTTTAATTTTGGCTGGAGACATAAAGTTATGAGGGGACTTTTGTGACTCTTTCCAAGCCAAACCTTAAATTAAGAACTGAACAACAGCAATAAAAAGGTTTGTTAGGCTGCCCCTTTCTCTCCAAGTCTTAATAAATTTCTCAGTGGTTGCATTCCAAAAGGTGAATTTTCGGGAATACCATTTAGGGATGAAAATGGAATAATTCCATTTCTCACACACACAACACCTCTCAAAAAAAAAAAAAAAGAGATAGAAATGTT
Organism: Cichladusa arquata; assembly: GCA_026413545.1. Classification (NCBI taxonomy): domain Eukaryota; kingdom Metazoa; phylum Chordata; class Aves; order Passeriformes; family Muscicapidae; genus Cichladusa; species Cichladusa arquata. The sequence continues at coordinate 1,587,689 of JAOTQP010001286.1, forward strand.
TTTATTGATTTTTTTAATTGTTTTTTTGTTTGTTTGTTTGTTTTTGTTTGTTTTTGGTTTTTTTTGCTTTCTCAGGGCCTCACCACCCTCACAGGGAAGAATTCCTTCCCAAAATCCCACCTAACCCTGCCCTCTGGCTCTGGGAACCATTCTCCCTTGAACTTCCACATTAAATCCAGCATTCTTAGTTCCAGTTCTTAGTTCCTAGTCTCAGTTCTTAGTTCTTAGTTCCAGTTCTTTGTTCTAGTCTTAGTACCTGCCATCCATTTTTATAGGCAAAAAACCACAGAAAATAAAACAGGAGGAATTTAAACAATTTTTAGTTGCATTTTTCTTCCCATTTTGGCCCAGTTTCTCTGGAAGAGGATGGGGAACACAGGGAGTTGCACATCCTCTTCAAACCCAGCATTCTCAGTTCTGTTCATCCATTTTTCCCCCCACACCCTCCTAAATTTTATCCACAATGCATCTTTTCTTTTCAATCCAGAATTCCTCCAGTTCTCCTCCCCAGCCCACACAGCCATCACCAGAAATCCAGTAGCACAGAAGCTGCTGCTGTTCCCTGGGTGGGTTGGAGCTGCAGATTTCCCCTGGCAAATCCTGAGACAATATTTGGAAGTTGTTGACTGGGAGCCATTAAGCACATTAATCATGGAACAAACACATTCCTGGCCTGCCAGGCCTCGTAAATCTTCCTGGAATTCCACCTCCCATCATAAACACATTCACAAGCACTTAAGCAATCCCTGGAAGATGAGCACGAATTCCCTAATTTGCTGAATCAATCAGGATGAGCAGGAGCTGAGCTCCTGTCCCAAGGGGGAAGTGTGGGATAAACTCCTGCAGCCAAGGTTCTGATGGAGCAGCCTCCCAAAAAGCTGTTTGCACGTTGTAATTAAAATTAGTTCTGAAGCCCTAGTGCACACAAGACTAGAATTTTATTGTGCTAAGGTCTGTGCTAAGTCATAATTCCCAACAGGCCCTGTCCTGAGAAACTCCTGAAAAACTCCCAAAAATCTCATTTCTGGAGCAGAGGAAGAGCTGCCTCAATCAGGAATCAGAGCAGGAATTAAAACCACAGCCAAATATTAAATAATTTGTATAATCTTAATAAAGAACACAGTGGATTTAAGAATTAAGAGAAGTTCCTAAAGTTTCTTTTCAGCTTTTTGAGCGTTTAGCAGATTCCAGCCCTCTTGTGGAAACATCAGCCCAATGGAAAGATATAGACCATTAATAAGGTGCCAAGTTCCTCAGATTTTCAGGTCTGAGTGGAATTGGATCATTTAATTGGAATTAGATCATTTAATTGGACTTTCTGCTCCTCCCTCATTGTTTTATCTCACCCAAACACATTTTGGACCAAGCTTTAAGGGACAGGCACTGATTCAGTTCTCTCTACAACACCAAAAGGAAAATTGTGACTCTACACCAGTGATTTCAATTGATTTCATTTGATTTTGATTGATTTAATTTGATTTAATTTGATTTCATTTGATATAAATGGGTCTGTCCATCCAACCTGCTGTGTCATAGAATCCCAGAATGGTTTGGGTTGGAAGGGACCTCAAGGATCATCCCATCCCATGGGCAGGGACACATTCCACCACCCCAGGCTGCTCCAAGCCCCAATGTCCAGCCTGGCCTTGGACACTGCCAGGGCTCCAGAGGCAGCCACAGCTGCTCTGGGAATTCCATCCCAGCCAGGAATCCCTTCCCAATATCCCATTTTACCTTCAGGGCAGTGAATCCAGACTCATTTCTTGACTAAAGGCTGAAACCTTTTCCAGCTCTGCCACAGATCAGGAAAAATGGGAGAGGTGGGGACTGTGAGGAAAGAAAGGAAGAGGGAAATTCCCATCCATGGGAACAAGGAGAAGGTGGATTCATTCCCTGGAACACACTGAGGTACAAAGTCAGCAGAACTTCAAAGGAAATGAGCCCTAATTCAGGAGAAGGAAAAACAAGCAGCCACTCTTCTCAAATTCCTCTCTCATCCTTTTTTTTTTTTTTTTTTTTTTTTTTAAAGATTCCTGCTGCTTTCTAAAATTCCCTCATAGTCAGAGAAATCACAGTGGCCAAATCCTGGAGAGTTTAGTCCTTTAGTTTTATTCAATCATTCCTTCTGGGATGGGAATCCCTGGGTTTAAGGAAGATGAGCAGGAGATTCATGTGGGGCTTCTTTTGACACAGAGGGGAAAGAAATGAGGGCAGTTCCACCAGAAATCCAACAAGTTTTTCTCTGGAAGGGTCAATGCAGCAAGGCTGGAAGATGGATCAGGGAAATCAGGATGAGGAAACTCCAATATCAATTTTTGCTCAGTTCAGAAGCATGTGAGATATGGGAATATTTGGAAGGTAGAAATCTGAGTGTACTAAAAGAAGCTGGTGGGATAGAAATGTATAATAAAATTCATAGAAATAACAAATTTTGGGTCAGAAAACAGCAGATTTACAGAGACAAGAGCAAAGTTTTGGGAAGATTCCTGAATGGTAACAGAGGGAAAAAGGGCCCTTAATGGTTTTAAATGGATGTGGATAAATCAGAGAAGAATATAAAGATTAATTTTAAGAATCTCCAGGCAAGTGTCTGTGAAAAGTCAGATTCATGGGCAGAATTCCTGGGGATTTTCTTCACTGTTTTGTCTATTGGTTGCTGTTATATTCCATCAGCTGTATCTAACAATTCATTACTTTGCATTTTGAAGTGGCTGCATGAAGGGGAGATGGGGACTCTCCTCACGGGACCACAGAATTAAAATGGGAATTCTTGGATCACAGCATCATCCTCACTGTCCCCATTCATCCTGCTTTTCCTCATTATTATAACAGGATGTTCTTCCAGAAACTCATTCCTGTTACCAGGAAGCTTTCTTTAATTTACAGATGAGTTTAGACTGATTTATTATAATCATTTCCCCTTCAGTGTTTTAATTGTCTCGTGAACAAACCCCAAACTGCTCTCACTCAATTACTCAAGACAAAAATTCCTGGATCATTCCAGACACTCTCCTTTCCATTTCCAGGGAGTCCAATTAGTCCTTGCTGAGCTCCAGTGCCAGTAGGAATTCATTTTTCCTTCCAGGAAGCTCCCAGCACATCCCAACAGGAAGGTTTTTCCCAAATTTAAAATGCAAGGAATTGAGGGTTTGTATTTCTGGCCTCGAATTGGGAATGTGTGTAGTGGATCTGTATGGAAAGGGAGATCCAAAAGTTGCCTTTTCCCACAGGAAAAGTTTCCCAGCATTAAATAAAAATGGAATAATGATCCCACTGTTCAGACACACCTTGGAAATTGAATGAATGGAGCTGACAGGAATGATTTGGGACTCTAGAAATAACTTGTCATCAAGGGATTAGAAATGGAAAAGGCTTGGATTACAAGCACCAGCAGCAAATCCCTTTCCCATCATGTGCTGCTGCCGAGGCCAGGATGTGTTTTACCTCTGTGAGCAGCACAGAATTCCTGCCTGGATCTGTCCTGGAGCCCTCCCCGTGTCCCAAACAATCCCTGCCACGCTCTTTGAACCCACAGAGCAAGGTTGCTGCTGGAGATTAGCTTTGCTTAACATTCCCTCCCTTCCCCACCCAAGAACGTGACGTCGTTTCCCCGATGCAGGAAAGGAGAGGTCGGAGGAGGATGATCCTGTTGGGATGGGAGAGGGACTGTATCCTGATATCCAGGGGCACTGCTGGGATGCTGCTGGCAGAATCCTGCCAGTCACAGGTCGTGTACCTGACTTTGAAACCAGCAGGTGCTGGGCATTTGTAATAATCCAACTGCTAAGAGGCTGGATGTTCCTGCAAAAAAAAAAAAAAATATTTTGCAGGATATCCGTGACCTCATCCCTTATCCTGGAGCTCCTGGCTCTTTGTAATCTCTGAGTGTCAAAGGGGAGCTGGGAAAGACTGAGCTGCTCTTCCTCAGAGCACAGTGCAAGTGCTGACTGCCCAGTTTGCTGTGTCCTGGGATTTTTCCTGGAAGAGGGAATCTCGTGTTTTATAACTCTGTGGCTCTGGTCCATCTCTCTGAGCTTTCCAGTAGCTCTGGAGTGACACAGCCCATCCACATCGGCTGCTCTCCCTGCAGGGATTCTCCACGTGGAGCTGCCAGGCTGGAAAATCACCAGAGAGGGTTTGGCTCAAGTCTGGGCACCTTGCAGTGAGGTTATTGATTACTAGAGGTGGAAATTAATTAGTGCTGATTCATTTGTGGGTGGTTTTTTGACAGGATGATATCCAAGAATTCCATATGGAGAGGGAACGAGGGAATGATTAAAGCTGTAATAAAAATGTTCCTCTCTTTACATCCTAGACAGGAAAATCATCACACCCTCCATCCCAGAGCTCTCCACACACAGCCCCAGTGGGGAATATTGAGCTCTCATGAGCTCCCAGATAATTCCAGATAATCCCAGAGGGATCCTTCTGCTGCTGGAAGAAACATGAACATTAATTTCCTGGAAAGGATGTGGGGTTTCCAGCAGAGAAAGTGGGATGAACATCTGTCAGCATTAACATGGGCAAACTTGAGTCTGACTTCAGAGGGGCACTCTGAGCTTAGAGGGGATCAATGACAGGATTGAGGGGAGCCTGGGAGTGTCCCAGTTTTTGAGGAGAGAGAATGTGTGATCACTCCATGATCAAATCATGTCCTGTCCTGGCACTGTGATCTCAGTTGGGCTGGAAACACCTGGAGGTCATGGAAAGGCCAAGGATGTGTCCCAGCCTGGTTTTATTCACCTGGACCAGGTAACAGAGGGTCCCAGAGGATGGAAACAGATAAAAATCCCAAAAAATCTTTATGATCTTTGTGATTTCCAAAAATTTGTGATCTGCGTGGTATTCACAGCAGGGCACCTTAGGCAAGAATGTTTGAGCCACTTCTTTCCTACTTTTTATTCCATGAATCCTGTTCAAACCTCCCTTTCAGCAACTTCCATCATCCCTTTTCCTTGTCAGAGTGAAATCCTGCTGCTGCCTCTCATCTCTCACTTTCAACTTTGCAAGAATTTGGGAGAAGCAGAAATTGGGGATTTTCAGTGCTGCTGCTTCCCTGATATTGTGGGAATTGTTATTTCTTCATTTAAGGAAATTACAAGGAGCTCCATAAAGGATCTCCACATTTTTATAATTATTTCAGTGGTGATGTTTGCAATGTCCCAGATTTAATCACAAAGCAAACCTGTTTTTCAGCCTTCAGCTTCTGATCTGCATCTTCCATCCCAGCTCCTTTTATCCAAGTTATTTTTTTGGAAGACACCTCAATCCTCACCATCAGCTACACAGTGTTTTCCACACTATCTTCTCCAAAAAGCCTCTGTGGAACTTGGAAAAAATTCCACCCAAATGACTTGCTGATAGAAAATTAAGATTTTTTGGCAAAGGAATTTTGTCCTCCTTCCAGAAGTGTTTGATGTCTGTGGCAAAATTTGCTATTTGCAGAAAAAGGAAATACCTGAAGGTCACAAATATTCCCAAGGACAAAGCACAGCAGGACTTTGTGAGAATTGTGGGTTTTGGGATCTCCATTCTCTGGTCTGGATCCCATTTTTTGGTTGGACTACATTTCCCATGATGCTGCAATTCCAAGGAATCTCAGGATCTTCCCAGGGAGGTGAAGCTATGAGGTATTTGCTGAAGTGAGCAGGAGCAGAAACTGGAATTATATTCCAGTGAGAAACTGGCACACATTTTCCAAACCTGTCTTTTCAGGCTGTACCCAAAAGTGTTCATTCTCACACCAGAGGGGATTTTTACCAAAAATCAGTGTTTTCTACAAAAAAATCAACATTAGATTTGAACCTGGTTGGTTTTGAGCTCAGGATGAATCCCAGAGGAGCCATTCCCAAAGGATTTAAACTCAGGTCAGTTAGGAACACTTGTTAGGAGGGGATGCTGGCTTAGAGGAGTTAAAGATTAAGCCAGAGATTTTAAAACCCTGTGTGTTCTCTGGACTAAAAGTAATGCATTTCCTCTTCAAATCCTAAAACATGTGGAAGAATCCCACAAATAAAGAACTGGTGTTGTTAAAAGTGTCTATCCAATTATCTGGTTGTTTCAGCATGTCCATTTTCCTGTGGACTTGATCTGATTTTTGATTTGAGAAGCTTTAATTGATCTGATTTTTGATGTGACCAGCTTTAACTGATCTGATTTTTCAGAGCTTTTTAGTTACCACCAATGTCATTTATTTTTTGTCCAGAGCAGAAGAGCTCCAGCCCTGGGAGCAGAAAAAAAAAATTGGGAAGAATCCACCAACTGATAGCAAATTCAGGCTCTGGTTACAGTAGTTTTAGTCCATGAAATATGATCCCATGATTTTACAGTGCATTTCTCTGGCATGATTGGAATCAGATTGGGGGTTTCCCCCTGAAATTCATAGTTAGAGATATGCCAGACATCCATGGATATAAATTTCCATGGATCTAAAGGGAGCCAGGGATGACCAGATCCAATGGAAGTGCTGGATGAGGAGGATGAATCCAAGGGAAGGCTGCCCTAACTTTTTACAGACATCCCTGTCCTTCCATGCAGCTGGAAAGATGGAAAAGTGTCCCTTCAGGCGAAAGAATTGCCAGAGGTGGAAAATGTGATTTTGGTGATTTGGTACATTTGTGCTGTGTCCGTGGATGAGGGTGGGAGCTGCCTCTTCCTTCTCCTGGAGCTGGGAGTGCAAACCTTCAGATCCTGTGGGGAGCAGCTGTGGCTGCCCAGCCCCTGGAATTGTTCCAGCTTGGATGGGGTTTGGAGCACCCTGGGGTAGCAGAGGGTGTCCCTGCCCATCCCTGATCATCCCTGGATGATCCTGAAGGTTCCTTACAACCCAAACCATCCTGGGATCCTGGGGACTGTACAAGCTAAGAAAGCAGATTCCCCTCAAAAAAATAAATGGACATGTCCCTTTCACCTTCAGTCAAGAACAAAAGTAATTCCTGAGTGTGGGATGTTCTCCATTCCCACACACATTCCCAGCCTTCTGTTACATCCCATATAATATATCCCAATATGTCCCATAT
>JAOTQP010001286.1:1601161-1612704 GCA_026413545.1 Cichladusa arquata
GCAGCCACAGCTGCTCTGGGAATTCCATCCCAGCCCCTCCCCACCCTCCCAGCCAGGAATTCCTTCCCAAAATCCCATCCATCCCTGCCCTCTGGCAGTTTGAAGCCATTCCTCCCTATCCTGTCACTCCATGCTCTTGTCCAAAATCCTTCTCCAATTTTTTTTGTGGGTACAGAAAGGCTTCAAAGCCTTTTCCAGGCTGAGCAATCCCAGCTCTCCCAACCTTTGCCTTGTGTACTTTTCCCATGAAAACATCTAAAAACAAACATGAGATCCTGGCTCTCCCTTAAATCCAATTGAAAAAAATTGATGAATCAATTCCATTTTAAACCTCTGCTGTGGATTAATCACATGTTAAATCCATTAAATTTATCTTCATTGACCACTTATCCTCAACCAAGTTAATTGGCTTGGATATTGTCATCTACAATCCCATCACTAATTAATTTGAAGGTTTAAAAATGTCCTCATTAATTATCTCTAAGTCTACTAAAAGAATTTATATTTGATAAGGCCCATTCTTATTAGGCTTTAATTATGATTAAGACTCAAGCTGATTATTTTTTTAAGCTGTTTTTAGGGAATGTTTCCTTGTTTTCCTCTTTGTTTTAGGGAAATGGAGAAGCTTTGTTGCTGTTTTGGGGGATTTTTTGGCAGCTAAAATAATATATTTCTATTTTAATTTGATTTCAAGTTTTGATCAAAAGTGTTCCTTTTATTCTCGTTTATTTCCTATTGTTCTTTCCATTTGTACTATCAGAGAACTTTTGCTCTGCACTTAAATTTTCTTTTTGTTTGTGGCTTTTTTTCCTTTGTTTGTAATTATTTTAAGAGAGGACACTTGAGGGGACTAAAAAACCACAACATTCCTCCAAGTTCCAAAATATTTACAGAAATTTTTTGCTTTTTTGTGTATCTCTGAAGCACTTTTTAAGCCACGGATTATGAAATGTCTTCTGTCTTTGAAGTTATCTAAATGAAAATGCAATTTTATTGTTTATTACCAGAAAGCAGTACCTGGGCACCCAGTCCAAAATATAGAACAGGAAAAGGTCATGGAGATTCCTTTGGGAAATTTTATTTCCTATTAAGTTTTCTGTTGCTCTTTCAAGTCCATTTTTACATGGAGGTTAAGTTTTTTTTCAGGCTATGTTGTTTAAATAAAAATAGGTTTTCTATTCTAAATTAATATCTTCTCCATAAAAGCTTTATTTGTTATTATCCTGTATTTTTTTATTATTATTATTTTCCATTCATAACTTTAGAGATGAAATGACCCCAGTCTGACATCCTCCATCAAGAAAAATCCAGTCTTTTAAAGGAGCAGAGAAAATGAAATCCATTAAAATACTGATAAAATAGAATGGAAATATTGCAATGTTTCTTTTTTGAAGGTAAAAAACTACTTTCAAGTGTCTGAAATTTCAGTGAGACATGGAAGCAAGTGGAGAATGCTTCCAATGCTTTGGGGCAAAGTCTGCTGGAAAAGATTGGAGTGTTGGGAGGTTTCATTGCTGCTTTTTATGGGATTTAACGCTTTTTGCTCTACTGAGAAATCCCAGGATGGGTCAGGCTGGAAGGGAGCAGAGTGGGGCAGTTGGTGGCACCTCCCTGCTCCAGCAGGGCCATCCCAGAGCTCAGGACGACACCCAGATAATTCTGGAGCATCCCCAGGGAGGAGACTCCAGCCCCTCTCAGGTCTCTGTTCCAGCTCGGTCCCTGCCCAGGGCAGAAGTTCTGCCTCCTGTGCAGGGGCAATTCCTGGGATCAGTCCCTGCCCGTTCTTCTGGTGCCACTGCTGGGCCCTGGAGCAGAGCCTGGGCCTGCTCTGACCCTCCCTGCACTCAGGGACAGACAGGGACAGACAGAGACAGACAGACAGGGATACCCAGGGACAGACAAGGACAGACAGGGACACCCAGGGACATCCAGGGACAGACAGGGACACCCAGGGACAGCCAGGGACACCCAGGGACAGACAGGGACAGACAGGGACAGACAGGGACACCCAGGGACAGACAGGGACACTCAGGGACATACAGGGACACTCAGGGACAGACAGGGATACCCAGGGACAGACAGGGATACCCAGGCACAGCCAGGGACACTCAGGGACATCCAGGGACTGACAGGGATACCCAGGCACACCCAGGCACAGCCAGGGACACTCAGGGACATCCAGGGACAGACAGGGATACCCAGGCACAGCCAGGGACATCCAGGGACAGACAGGGACAGACAGGGACACTCAGGGACACCCAGGGACAGACAGGGACAGACAGGGACACCCAAGGACACTCAGGGATACCCAGGGACAGACAGGGACACCCAGGGACAGATAGGGACACTCAGGGACAGCCAGGGCTGAGGTCCCTCTCAGCTGGGGCTCCTCTCCAGGCAGAACAGCCCCAGCTCCCTCAGCCTTGATGCTCCAGAGATGCTCCAGCCCTTCCTCCGTGTCCCTCCCATGCTGAGGAGCCCAGAGCTGGACACAGCACTGTGATGTGACCTCAAAACTTCGGGAATTTCCATCTTCAAGCTGGTCCTTCACTTTTTTCCCCATCCAATGACAGATTTGCTCAGGACAGACCTGCAAAACCTGGGCAGTGATTTGTGGCAATGACTTGCCAAGGTAGGCACTGCCTGTTTCTCCAGCATGCCAAGGAGCCCATCTGTGCCTCCCAGCAGTCTTTCCATCTGGAATTGGAATGGAGGCAGATTGGAAGACGAACCAAGCAGACCCTGCTGTTAATCAGGGCTGCCAGAGCCCTTGCCTGCCTTCCATGTTGGGTATTTCTGACGTGATCCATCAGAACAGATGCTGGTGGTTGCTGTGCTTTGCACCACGCCAAGTCTCCGATGATTTCCAAGGCTCCTTCCAGCACCACAGGGGTGAGGGGTCACCTTTATTCCAGCTGAGTGGTTAATAGCCAGTTGTGATTCCTGTTATCAGATGGAGAGGCTGATAAGGGGCTGTGAGCAGGAAAAAAAAAGCTGTTTTTCATCGCTGGGGTTGTTTAACAAAAGTGTTGCAACAGAAGTTTGAAGCTTTTGACATCCAAACCCCAAAGCATCTCGCACTCCTAACCTCTTCCTCCTGCCTCTCCTCTCCTCCAGGAACAGAAGGAGGTAATTTCCAAGGTCAGCATGTCCCCTTTTATTCAAAGATGCTTCTTTGAAAGAGAAAGAAGGAAAGAGACACATTCATCTTGACCCGTGAATTCCAAGCTTGAAAGGACTCTGCTCAATAACCCTCCCCTCACTGGAAAGGCTCATTGCAAACATACCTGGGGAGCAGCCAGATCTGATAGGGAATATCACTCAGAATTCTTTCATGTAGCTCATTTCCTAATCTCTTTGCTCCATCACTGGAAGGTTAATAGGAAAAACAACGAATGGGAATATTGCTGCAATCAGGCAAAAATCCCAACGCTGTTTTCATGGTTACACAGCTTTCATGTGCAGACAGCAAACAGATGGCTCCCTGAGCAGAAAGACACCTAAATTCGGATTTTTTTTCCTCATTGGGATATAATTCCCCCTTCTACCTGGTTCAGCAGTGCTGGAGGCCAGCACTGGGATGAGGCATGTGTCACTCATGGTGCTACAGGGATTCCAGGCAAGAAGCACCCTGGGATAGTGGAAATGTCCCTGCCCATGGCAGAGGATGGGACTGGATCATCTTTTAGTCCCCTTCAACCCAAACCATTTTGGGATTCTGCAAAATATCTGATGGTGAAGAAAAAAAGATGGAACCAGGATCTTCTCAGTGATACTCAGAACCAGGCAATGAGACAAACTGAAATACAAAAAAATTCTGTTTAAATGGAGGAAAACTCTATTTTTTTTTTTTTTTTTTTTTTTTTTTTCCCCTGGGAAGGCAGTTGAACATTGGGACAGATTACCCAGAGAGGCTGGAGAGGTATCCAAACCAGGAACTGTGCTGGCTGTTTGATGCCAGAGGAAAAGATGGTGCATCCTGCCTGGATCAGGCTCCACTCTGCAGGAAAACAAATCCCTGGGAGCCAACAGGTGAAGCAAATCAAAGCACCTCATACCTGACCCTGAAGGTGAGAACACCAGGCCTGGATAAAAGCCAAAGAGGAGGAAATTCCAAGTGGGAGGGATGGGGAAACCCTCAAGGAGAAAATGCTGAGTTACTGCTGCTCAACAAGTCCCAGGACTAGGAGGAGGAGGAGATTTTTTTTTTCTACTCCTTTCTACTCTTGCTGAGTTTCAGCATTTTGGGTTTGACTTGGGATGAGGTTGATTTTTTTATGGCCTCACAGCTGCTGGGAGGTTTGAAACAAGACTGAAGTGGGTATAAAATATCCCCAATGACAGATCTGGGTGAACACTTTGCCAGGGTATCAATAACAGCATCAAATTATGCTCAGAAATGGGAAAGATCTCATCCAACCCATGCTGAAATCAAGGGAAAAGACTTTCTTGGACTTTGGAATGGTTTGGTCAGGCCTCAGGCATGGCAATTAAAGCAGATATTGGACAGATTTTGCTGCAGGAATCACCAGAGGGAATTGTTAATGCCTTGATAGCATTACCCCACATGTGTAACCAAAAACCAGCACAAAAACCTCGAAATATTTGCTCATCTCCATCACTCAGACCAGTCTGGAAACTCTAAAGATTAACAGATTTTGGACTATGAGGTTTTGCTCATGTAAATTAATCTTCAATATGAGGAGAAACAACTGGGAAGAGCAGGAGTTTGTTGTTTTTATCAATTTTGGTTTTCTATATTTGTTTTTATCAGTTATTTTTGTCCACTTTCTGCAGGATGATGGAGCAGGAGTCTCCAGGATCCAGTCCCTGGAGTGTTTAGGCAGCCAGGCTATGGACATTATTTTTTTTTAGCTGTCAGAATTCCCTGAAATAACTTTAATTTTCAATACAAGCCAGGGCACTGAGGCTGAAAAGGAGGAGATGAATTGTGGGAAGCTTTAATCAGGGTTAAGGTTTTAACTTGGACTTTAAATGGCAATTTGTAAAACACAAGAAATCCTCTTTTCCTTTTTTTTTTTTTCCTTTTCTTTCCCCCCCTTTTTTTCCTTTTCTCCCTTTTTTTGCAGGTGAGTCTTGCTTGAGTAACTCAGAACCATCCAGGTAATTGGTACCATTCATTTCTATATTGTGATATATAGATATATAGATATATACAGATATATGCAGATATATACAGATATAAACAGACAGAATCAGATACACACCCACACGTGCCTGGGTGAAATCTCACACCAACATTTTCCCTCTTAAATAAGACACGCTTTCCTTGTCTCTTTTCCGTGTGGTTTTCTGTATTTATATCAGCATTAAATGTAATTTATTACGTTTGCAGCCTTGACAGTGTGAATACATTGCCATTTATTAGGCCCTGGCAAGGCATTAAAACATCTGGTTCCTAAGAAACTCGGGATTTTTCTGGAGCTTTTGTTCCCTTGGATGGAATTACTTGGGGAAAATCTCCAGAGAGAAACCTCTGGCTCGACAGCTTCCAGCCACATTCCTGCAAGAGCCCTTGGCATCAGCAGCAGGGGGAATTTGGGGGTTGCTCTTTTCCTACATCCAAGGGAATAAGAGGGAGGGAAGCACAGGAAAAAACTGGGAGAGAGCTGGGGATCTTCTGCCTGAGTTTTCTAGAATCCCGGGATCATTAAGGTTGGAAAGAACCACCAAGATCATCATTCCAACCTTTAATTGAACACCCTAAACCATGAATGGCCACATTTACTCATTTTTTGAACACCCACCTTGTGTCAACCTAATTTGTCTCCAAAATTCCCTCCCAGCTGGAGCCTGAGTGATGGGGAGGATCTGAGAGTGAGACAGCTCCCAGCAGAGGTCAGATGTGGGAGGAAGGAAACCTGGATTTGCTGCATCTGTACGAGGAGCAGCTCCAGTCCTCTGAAACCCAATTTTCATCTCCAAGCCATGGGAAAGTTTTTGTTGGACGTCTGTCAGTCTCTTGCCCAACCAGCTCATTCCTTTTGGAAGAATGATGGAAAAACTCGAACAAAATCTGTTCAATCCTGAAAATGCCCAAGGACGGAGATTTTGCTGCTATGGAATTCTAGGAAGGGACACTCGGGGAGGACAAAAAAACCTGTCCCAAAGCTGATAACAACAGCAGCAGACTCGAGATGAGAAATTGCAAGTGGCACCAGGCCATGGTGAAGGAAAAAACCCAACCCTAAAAGCAGATTAGCGTTGAACCAATGTCAAATAAAATACTTCCGGTCAGCTCGGTGAGTCCAAGTGAAACAATCCTGTTTCAAGGAATGCTGAAATATTTCATTTTTTCTGAAAAAAAAAAAAAAAAAATGCTGAAGGAAAACATTTTGACAGATGCATTTCCATTCAGTGAAAGAAGGAAGAATTAATCTTCTCATCCTAATTTGGAGTGAAAGCAGATGGTGCAATTCCCCCCTCACCAGAATCCAAAATCCTAAAGTTCAGTGTAAGGAATGAGGGAAGTAGGTGAGGAAAGTAGGTCATAGCAGATCTTCTGGAATCTGGGAATCTGGAAATCTATTCCATAGCTTTGCACATTAAAATATGCACGCAGTGGCACAAAAATAACCATCTTAGAACCCAAAATTTTGTGAAGGAATTGGATGGATTCCACTGATTTAAAAAAATCCCAACAACTAAATCAAATCCACGCTCTCTTTCCCAAAGATAGCAATTTTAAACAATGGCAAAACCAGAAGAAAATTCTTCCTTAAGAATCATATATCCATGGATTGTTCTGCCTTAGCTCTGCTGGAATTCCCTGCTGCACCCTGGGAATACACTTCATATTCACCTTCATCAGTCTGATTCCTGCAATATTTCAAGATCCTGGATGTGATATTTCCTGACATTGATATCTCCTGCTGTTGTCTGCTGGTTTTTGTCCCATTGGAGCAGAACAAGCCTAAAATTCTGGCCTAAAATTCCCTGGGAGCTGTGGAAATCTATGGAGTATTTATGAGAAAATCGATCTATGTGAGGCAGAGCCTTCTTTTAACAACAATTAAAGTCCTTGGTGGATGGACAGAACTCCTGGACCTCTCCTGAGGAAGTGGGGATCTCTTGCCATTTTTTTTTTTTTGTCCCATTATATTTAAATTCATTCTGCACACCTGCCAAAAATGAGAACTTATAGGGCAAAAATTGCTCAGAAAAAGTTGAAATCTAAATGTGGAACCACCACATTCTTCTCCAGGCTGGACAGCCCCAGCTCTCCCAGCCTGGCTCCGTAGGGAAGGTTTTCCACTCCATGGCTTCCTCTGGACTTGCTCCCACATCCTTTCCATGTTGCAGGCACCAGAACTGCCCACAATATTCCAGGATTTGCTGGTCAGGGACAAAGAGGACTTGGCAAGCAGAGGATCCAGCGTGTCCCCTGTTTTAGCAGTGCCCTGTGTGCCTTGGGTCACCACTCCTTGTTCAGGAAAAAGGGAGAAGCACAAGGCACACAACATTTCCTGGAAAATCAAGGAGAAGGCTTCCCCTCTGGGCTGTCCTGTTTGAGGAATGATGTTTCTGCCCAGTGATGTTCACAATCACAATCCAATAAATTTAATGAATTAAATACCGAAGCCTGAAAGAAGTCACCCTCAGGCAGAGTTATAAAACAAAGCCTACACACACACACACACATAGAAGCTTGATTTTTTTATTTTCCAGGGTAAAGAGTCAGTCATGGAGCCCTCTCCAGCTGCCGTGGTTCCAGAGGGAAGAGCCAGAAAGGCCTGGAAAGCAGATTTAAAGCAGATTTAAAGCAGATTTATCTCGTGTTACCAACGGCCTGGCTGAAGGAAGCTTAGTCCCTGTTAGCACAAGGGATGGCTGCAGGAATGTGGCTCCCTCTGTGCTGCTTTCCAAAGCCACTGGCAGTGGGAAAACTGAGGGAAAGGTGTTCCAGTCCTGTGGTGTTGCTTCAGCTCAGACTAGGCACAGCCTGGGTGGGGAAAGCTGCTCTGGGGCTTTACCACCCATCCAGTTCCTCTGGCTGTGCTCACAATTCCTTACAAATCATTTTGGAACTCTGGACAGGTCATTTTGGGTTCTTCAGGCCACTTGCAGAGGTGAGATGTTCTTATCTAAATCTTATCACCTACCTGGTTTGAGGGATGTCCACAAGGCTGTGGAACATGGAGCAAAACATCTGAACCTGTCCCATTCATCCATGGCTCTCTTTTTAGAAATTGCTTTCATTTTATGAAATAAAAAAAGCAAAATAATCTGAATTTTGAATGAATTTTGGCTTTTGAGAAGTGCAATCTGTTGTTCACAGCAGACAAAGCTGTTTCTAGTTAAAAGGGGAAATGTTTTCCTCCCAGTGTCTTCTCCAAAGCTTCTCATTTGATTTTAATTTTGAACAGGAATAAAAACAAGTTCAGGGGCTGTTGTGGGTCTGATCATGTGAGAATGGATGACAATGAGGTGCTTGAATTCAGCATAAAATGAGGGTAGGGTGAAGTGGATTGGCTCCAAGCAAAATCCATTAGCACTGTAACCTGTTTGGGATCACGGCCAGCAGGATTCTGTATGGAATTCTCCAAGAAAACCCAAAGCACGGAGGGATCACAGTCCCTGGGCTTCTGTCAAGAAATAGCTTTGGGGGAAATCCTAAAATGCACTTGATTTAATATAAAGCTGGCTCCATCCCATTTGGAACAGGGAAAAAAAATCCCAAGTACGTGGGTGATTGCTCCGTGTGCTGCTCAAAGCCCTGGTATTCTGGAAAAAGTGCAGAGATTGATCAAAAACAACCAGGCAGAGCCAAACAGTCCTTGTTAAGAGACATGAGGAAAGGAGAAATCAGAATTATTATTGCTGGCAAGAGACTTAATCAGCCCTGAGTGATGAAACAGATGAAGTTGGGTTTCCTAGAGCACAAGATCTCTCTCAAGATTCAATCCTGGTGTGTCTATTAAAGTGCGGATTAAAGGAAATCTGAAATCAGGGATTTTGTGTGATCTCCTGCCTCTCTACACCCCTAAGTGCTTACCATGGGCAAATCCAAGTTTTATTTTGTTGCAAGGCTCACAGATTCTCTTTCCCAACCACACTTTTCCTTCATAACTGTAGAAAGCTGGAAGTTCAACTGTTAAACTCAACAGGAGTTGAACAAAGGATTCAAAAATGTTTCAAGAAGAAGAATCCATAATCACTGCAGACTGCATGGACATGGCACAATCCACACAAATTCCTCAAGATTCCCTGGATTACATTTCTGTAATTATGGAATCCTGTAGTTCCAACTTGATGCCATCCTCTCTTCCTTGCACAGGGGGATTTTGATCCCAAAACTTTTCCTTCCCCAGGGGATTTTAATTCCAAAACTTTTCCTTGCACAGGGAATTTTGTTTCCGAAACTCTTTGTTGCACGAGGGGATTTTGATTCCAAAACCTTTCCTTCCACAGGAAGTTTTGATTCCAAAACTCTTCCTTGCACTGGAGATTTTGATTCCAAAACTCTTCCTTGCACAGGAGATTTTGTTTCCAAAACTTTTCCTTGCCCACCTGGCAACAAGAAGCCAAAGCATCCAAGATCCATGGGATTGGAGCAGTTACTTTCCCAGGAGATTCCTTCCAATAATTTTTGGCAGGTTTGATTCTACCAGAAAATACCAGGAGTGTCCAGGCTGAGAATTGGCATTGGGAAAATTCCTTCACCTTAAAATTCTTCCCAAATTTACCTCGTGGTGTGGTCACAGTAGCAGCATTCAGGGGTCTCCTGAGGGTTCTCCAGCCCTTCTTTGAACGAGGCCAGCACTGACAAATCCCACCACAAACCATTCCTACACCCCATAGATCCTTTTAAAGGCAGACACACATCATTAAAAATGCTCCAGCCTCTGCAAAGGAGCTTTGGAGCAGGTGGAAGATCTGGAATAACAATCCCAGGACAAGGCACAGGAACATTTTTAGCACAGGAACATTTTCCACAAGCAGATTCCCCTTTCCTTGTTTGACATTGGGATTTGACAGCTGATTTTTGCAGGGCCACTTCCCCCATAAAGCACCTCCATGCTTTGAAAGGTTTCTTGGCAGAATTTCAAATCCAGATGTGACTTCAGGTACTTAGACCCAGATCAGGCTGGGTTATGGTGCTGAGAAACATCTGCACAAGGAGTTTTGATGAGGAAAAAGTGCTTCCAGCTCCAGGATTAGTGTTTTATCCTGTCTTATCCTGTGACTGTCTCTTGTATGTTAATAACCATTTTAATGTGGAATAACTGGGCCATTAAGGGATGAAAGGATTTAAAGTTATTATCATTAGCCTAGAACTCTGGCAGAAAGGAAAGATGAGACTTTCTTTGACTGGATTTTGGAAGAGACTGAAATTCAGAGTGTTCCTGGGAGTTGCTGCCTTGGAGATTCCCTGTCTTGTCTAGATTTTGATGCTTCCATGCAGAATCAAATATTCCTTAGAGCTCATAAGGCAGTTCTGGGACAAACAGAGGCACTGATGGCCAAGCTGAAGCTACACACAGAATATTCCCCAGAGGATGCAGAAAAAGCTTAAACAACACTTAAAGCTGGTTGTGAAACAGTCTCAGTTTGGTGACCTTGAGGTTTAACTCCAGGGCATAAATGTGGGTGGACAGTCCAGCAAATTCTGGGATGCCTCCCATGCTTTTGCACATCTGTGTAATTGTTTGGAAATTTTTTTCTGTCAATATTTCCCTGCACAGGTAAAATCTGCAGTTGTGTTAAAGCAGTTCCTGCTTGAATGAAGACACAAGAAAACAAATTGTATGAAAATATTTGGGAATGATTTGTTTGTCTGTTCACAAGCCGTTCCTGGTTGCTGCTGCAAGTGTGCTGAGGTAGCAGATTTTAAGGAAGACTCCAGAGCTCTTGGAGTTCAGGAGCAGGAAAAAGTCAGTGGAATTGTCTGTATTGGTGTTCCACCTCTTCTGATTTATGGATCTCTCCAGGTTTCACATGGACTAAACCTCCCTCACCCTTTGGTGAACCTAAAAATACTTTTGAGGCTTTTTCTATTTGTTCCTTGACTTTTCCAGATCAGAACCCATCACAGCTTGACAATCCCAGCTTAGGAAAGGTTAAAAGAATCTCCTAGACTTTGATCCAAAGCTTTTTGACCTGTCTCTGACTCAGGGAGGGCTCTGGATCAGCCCTCACAGCCCTGTAGCTGCCACCCTTGCACATCCCAGCTCTCCCTCTCCTCTCCTGTTTGCTGTTCCCTCTTCCCACCCTGGCTGATGTTTTCCAGGATTTTGTTTCACTGGGAGCTCTGCTGGTGCTGCCCTGATGAATTCCAGAGGGATTGGCACCTCTGGACACCCCCAGTGGAGAAAAAGCCCCTTCCTCACTTCCCCTGGGTCACCAACCCCAGAAACACCAAAAGGGAAAAGAAACCAGAGAAACCCTAAAGCAGGGAGAGAGAGATTTAGTTTCATCCATCAGTTTTATCCACATCAGCTTCCAGATAATCTCAATGAAGCTCCAAGGGAATGAAATGAAGGATGGGCATCTCCTTTGGGTGCCTCGTTACTCTTTCTGCT
>JAOTQP010001286.1:1647065-1660849 GCA_026413545.1 Cichladusa arquata
GGAGAGGAGAGGAGAGGAGAGGAGAGGAGAGGAGAGGAGAGGAGAGGAGAGGAGAGGAGAGGAGAGGAGAGGAGAAGGAGAAGGTCTAGCAGCAGAGTCTGAGCAGAGTAAAAGATGCCCAAGCAACTCTTTTCTTCCCAGAATAAATAAAGATTTTAAAATAAGGATTTTTAAAACCACAGAACCCCAGAATGGTTTGGGTTGGAAGGGACCTTAAAGATCATCAACTCCTGCCATGGGCAGGGACACCTTCCACTATTCCAGGCAGCTCCAAGCCCTGTCCAACCTGACCTTGAACGCTTCCAGGGATGGGGAATCCACAACTTTTTATTTGCACAGAAATCCCAAAATCCATGTGGGTGCCTGTGTTTATGTTGAGGGAGGAGGAAAAGTGATCAGGGCAGGGGGTGAGGGAAGAAGGAGATGGGGGGAGATGGAAAATATTTGGCCCATGGAAAATCTGAAGAATCCCTTGCCCACGCTGCAGCATTCCTTCCCAAAATGTGGCCAGGCAGCCCGGGAGGGTGGGATAATTGTAAAGCAAGAGTGGGATGGTCCTTAGATGGGGTTTTAATCTTTCCACAAGAACTCATAAAGCCTGAATGGCCCTCCTGAGGCCCCATTTTATTGCCACGAATTCCCATTATGTCCCTGGGAGAAGTAGCTCACACATTAAGGCTCCTTGTGAGTCCAAGTGAAAACAAATTCCTTCAGCCACCTCCTCACAGCTGCCAGAAACCCCCATTTCCCCAGAAATTCCCACTTTTTCTTCTCCAGCATTTCATTTGCCAGGAGAGCCAGTGGCTCCACCAAAAACTGGGAGTGGGATTTGTGACCTCCTTCCCACAGACTTTGGCATTAATAATGTTACATAACCAGGTATTCCTTAGGTAAATTCCCATTTTCTGAAGTTTTCGAGTTCTTTGGATGCACATCTCCACAAAATTACTTGCTTTTCCCACTAAAACAGAATGATAAGGTTGGAAAAGTCCTCCAAGGTCATCCATTCCAAGCTCCAACCAAATTGCACTGTGCCCAATAAACCACATCCCAAAGTGAAGCCACTTGCATTTCAGCCCCTGCCCACTCCTCCTTCCTCCAGGATAAAGAAATTGTGGATACCTGAACCCCTGGGATTATGTTTTGTATTTATTCCTCCCATTTTAATTCTTTTTTTAATGACTGGAAAGGATGATTTGATTAAGGTGACCTCTAATTAAGTGAAGATCTAGCTGGGGCCAGGATCTCTCCCACATGAAAAAGAACTAAGAAAGTTGGGATAAATTGTCCCTCAGTTCTTCTTGTGTCATGTTAAACAATCCTGTTTTGTAGCAGTAATAATAATAATAATAATAATAATAATAATAATAATAATAATAATAATAATAATAATAATAGTAATAATAGTAATATAATTATAATAATAGTAATAATAATAATAATAGTAATAATAATAATTGTTAGCTATAGAGGTGTGACTTGAATATGAAAAATCACATTCCAAATACACTTTAAAAGGGTCTGGCAGCTTTATTTTTTTTCTCACAATAAAATCCATCTTTGCTGCTCGTCTGCAGATCCCAGAAAAATCTTCCTGCGTAATCAGGGACCACTGGGAATATTTGGGATGCTCTTCATTCTCACCCATTCCATACAGGTGAAATCATCAGTGGATAAACAGAACAGGTGGAATTCACCAGCAGAAGTTTTTGATTTCTGGAGGTCAAGATCCACATAATAAGACCAACATGATCAGTGTGAGTGTTGGTGTTAATGTCCATGGAATTGTGGAATTCCAGAATGGTTTGAGACCTTCAGTCATCCCATTCCACCCTTGCCATGGGCAGGGACACCTTTCATATCCCAGGCTCCTCCAAGCTCCATCCAGCCTGGCCTTGGGCACTTCCAGGGATCCAGGGGCAGCCACAGCTTCTCTGGGAATTCCATCCCAGCCCTTCCCCACCCTCCCAGCCAGGAATTCCTCCCCAAAATCCCATCCATCCCTGCCCTCTGGCAGTTTGAAGCCATTCCTCCCTATTCTGTCACTACAAGCCCTTGGGAAAAATCCCTTTCCATCTTCCCTGTAAAGTGACAGCAGCTCCATTTGGCCACTGAGCCCAAGCTGTGATTTCCTTGGAGCTCTAATCCGAGCCTGGATTCCCTTGGTAGCTGAAGATCCCAAGTGCCAGTGAGAAGCCCAAGGGATTCCCAGATATCCATGGGATTTACAGAAGAAAGGACCTTTGGGAGAAGGGAATTCCCAGACATCCATGGAATTTAGGAAAGGATTTTTGGGGGAATAGTGATTCCCAGGACATCCACAGGACTTTCAGAACAAAGAATTTTTGGGAGGAGGGGATTCCCAGACATCCATGGATCTCACACACCAAGGGACCCTTGGGAGAGCAGGGATTCCCAGATATCCATAGGATTTACACAAAAAAGGATTTTTGGGAGAATAGTGATTCCCAAACATCCACGGGATTTACAGAACAAAGATCCTTTTGGAGAAGAGGATTCCCAGACATCCATAGGATTTAGATGACAAAGGAATTTTGGGCAGATTGGAGCAGCAGCTGAAGGCCAGGTGAAACCCCCCAGGCCATCCACATGCAAATCCCAAAATTCTGCTTTCTTTACCTCTGAGCTGAATTCCTGCCTTCAGCTGGAGCTAATCCTACCCCATATGAAGCATAAAAAATCCAATCCTTCCAAGTATTCCTGAGCCAATCAGACCCAGGATCTATTCTTGGCCTGGCCTTTCAGCAAATTGCTCTGGTTTTATTCAGGTTTATTGATAATCTGGGCCCCCTGTGAGCAAAACAAATTCACCTCAAATTTGACCTTGCAAATTGCAAAGGTCATCTTTAATCTGGACTTCATAAATCAGTATTTTGGAGTAGGCACATTCCTAATGTTGTAAGGAAGGAGAAAACAGGATAAGAAAGAGAAATTTCCAGTGGAGCTCAGGAAAACAGGTGGAGGGAGGCCAAACCCATTTGCATGGGAATGTCAGGCAAAGAGCCAAGGGTAGAAGGGATGGAAGGACAGCCTGGAAAAGTGAAGGGATGATCCCTGGTATGGGGACAGCATTCCACTGGGATATGAGGAAATAAGCTCCCTGCCAGCCCAGGGAATGTGGGTGAAAAGCTTCCGAAGCTGCTGATTTGGAACAAGGAAGGACAGGAAGAAGAGGGGAATCATATGAGGGTTAAATAATATTGGGGATTTCTGGGGTTAAAAAATATTTTTCAGAATTCTTGGACTCCAAAAAAAAAAAAAAAAAAAAAAAACAACAAAAAAACCCCCAAATCAAACAAACAAAAAAACCCCCAAAAGCAAACAAAACCACCCCAAAACAAACAAACAAAACCAACCAAGCAAAACCCCCAAAACAAACAAGAAACCAAACAAAACCACACAAACAACAACAATAACAACAAAACCAAAAAAAGGCAGCGATTGGTGATGAAATCAAGTTTGGTTGTTTGGTTACAAAGCAATAAATTGCCCCAAAAATCAATTAAAATGGTCAAGTTATTCAAGGCAATTCCGTTCCCTTTCATTTTTATGTCAAAATTATCAGTTCCATGAACAATCCCTTTGGAATAGTTTTCATTATTCATTTTGCAACCCAAAGAAACTGAAGGAAAGAACGTGCCTGGGATTGGGGAATCTGATTTGATGGCCACAACCTCAGCCCAACAAAACTCAGTTTCATCCATTGAGGAAATTTCAGATTTGATGAAAAAGCCCTTTGACTTCAGGCTTCCTCATCTGTTTATTATTTGAGGAATGGGTTCTCAGCAGGAGGAAAAGTGCAAGTGTTTTCCCTCTGGGATTGATGCCTCTCCCTTCCAGTGACCAGACTTTTGTTGTTTTAAAGTCTGGGGGAAAATAAACAGAAGGGAAACCTGATAGCACTTCCCTGGTCTGGAGACAGTAGCACTGAAAGAAAATAAACCAAGCTCCTCGCCCACTAAGGGTGGGAGAGAGACCTTGGCCTTCAACTTCAGTCAGGGAAAGTCCTTTTGGAAACTGGGAGTGGGGGATGGAATTTTTTTAATGATAAAAGTAATGAAAGAGTGAAGTGGTTGGTCAGGACTTGCCTGTGGGTGTTTATTGATTTACCAGCATTAACTGAGCTGTTCTTTTCTCAGGAAACAAAGAAAATCTCGAGATTCTCCCTGATTCAAATTTTCTGGGATATTTTAATTTGCGTTTTAACCCTCAGGAAGATCAGGAGAGCAAACTCTGCCTCAAGCTCATCTCGTGATGGAGGCCACAAAAAGCAGCTGTCAAAGAGTCACCACCAAATAAAGATCTTTGCAACTGGAATTCCTGGGAGACTTTCAGAGCTCAGGAGCTTGGAGGGATTTCCAAAGGGATTTGGGAGTGACCTGGAAAGAAATTGCCACTTAATTTAGGAGGATGACATCATTAATGACAGAATGTGAGACAAAAGGCAGGAGGAGGCTGTTGCAAAATCTCCTGGCCTTAAATTGAGTAGATATGCTGGAAATTATATAATTTTCTAATTAATTTTTTTGGTTTTTAAAATTTATAATAAGCAGGATATGAATTAGAAGCAATGTGTTAGTCTTAAATCACTTTTAGCCAAGTAGCTGAGTATTTTTACACAGATTTGATTGGGAAAATCACTGAAAATTTAAGTTTTTCTAAACAAACCCTGAGGTGCTTCAATAAGCAAGGTCTGGGAGAAGGAAATGGATTGTTGGAATTGGGTACAAGGAGTGCAGGATTTATGGAACACAAGGACATTTTGCAGAAAGCAGAAGATAAAGGAGAAGGTAAAAAACCTTCAATATGTTTGTGTCCCTGCCAGGAGAAAAAGATACTACAAGGATTAAAATGAAGAGCAGGATACTAATGAATGACTTAAAGAGGATTATGTAATTTAGAGCCAGTGAACTTTAATTTATTTGGTAAAAATGCAGAAAAAGGTGAAAAAGTTTTGTATCAGTGTCCACGTGGAGGCTGGAATTTTCTTGGCCACACAAAAAATGGGATTTCACAACTCATGGAAAGGCAACTTTGTCCTGTTCCTGTCCTGCTGTGACCACAAACAGCTTTGGGTCAAACATAAACACCTCGGGTGACATCACATCCTCTGGAAATGGAGAGATCCACAGAACAACAGGAGCTGAAGGGAAAAAAGAAAGAGGCTGCAATAATAAGGGAAAACTGGGAAGGGGATGCTGGGGTGGAAAATGAGGCAGAACAAAATCAGAGCTGGAGCTGATGTGAGTGAGGAAAAAGTGGGAGCAGGAGCAGAAGTGGCCTGGTGAGGATGGGAAGGGGTTTGGGGACAGGGAATGTGTGACTGGGATGGGACACAGAGTGATGAGAACATGGGTCACACCTCCAGCAGGACTGATAAAATAATAGGAAGAAAGGCTGAAAAGGATTTCTGGGGATCATCTGATCCATCCCTTTTGACCTTGGGGCATGAAGAGGGAATTTGGCCCAATTGACCAGGGAGAACCAGCACAAGAAATAAAATTTTATCTTTCCTGAAGTGTGAAAACTCAAAGTCACCACACCCATTCCAAACTTGGAATAATGTGGAATCCTCCAAATGTGCTCAGCACAGAGCTGAGCCAGGCTGAGGCTGGCCCCAAACATCAGTGTCCCAAATGCTCTGAGTGATCACAGAATCAGAGAATGGCTTGGGCTGGGAGCACCTTTAGAGGTCACCCAGCCCAGCTCCCCTGCAGGGACATCTTGGAAGGATCAGGTGGCTCAGACCAGTTCATCCCCTGGATATTCCCAGGGATGGGGCATCCATCCCTGAAGGTCACTCAGTGGTCACTCCCAAGATGTGCTCCACCATCTCCTGGGACAAGGAGGGAGCTCAGGGGGCCTGCTGTCAATCAAATCCTGCTGGGGGAGTGATTTGGTCAGGTTTGAGTGTCTCAAGGGAGGAGGGAGATGAATCTGCCTCAGGGGTTTTAACACATTTTCCTGTGTTTGTTTGCAGGCACTGCAGGATATGGGATTTCCTCTGGCTAGTTTGGGGCTTCTGTCCCAGCTGTGCCATTCCCCAGCTGTGCCATCCATTTCAGTTGTGCCATTCCCCACCTGTGCCATCCATTTCAGTTGTGCCATTTCCCAGTTGTGCCATCCTCCAGCTGTACCATCCTCCAGCTGTGCCATCTATCCCAGCTGTGCCATCTTCCATATGTGCCATTTTCCAGATGTGCCATCCATTTCAGCTGTGCCATTTTCCAGCTGTGCCATCTATCCCAGCTGTGCCATTTTCCAGATGTGTCATCCTCCAGCTGTGCCATGCATCCCAGCTGTGCCATCCTCCAGCTGTGCCATCTATCCCAGCTGTGCCATCCCACAGCTGTGCCATTTCCCAGCTGTTCCATCCTCCAGCTGTGCCCTCTCCCAGCTGTGCCATTTTCCAGCTGTGCCCTCTCCCAGCTATGCCATCTGTCCCAGCTGTGCCATTTCCCAGCTGTACCATCTATCCCAGCTGTGCCATCCATTCCAGCTGTGCCATCCCCCAGCTCCTTGTGTCCTCCTCCCTGTGAGCAGCTCCAAAGTTCTTGGTGCCGACGCTGCTGCCATGGAACCATTGCTGTGTTATCCTCTTTATTCTCATCCCAAATCCAAATTGTGGCACCAGAACAATTTCTAGGAAGAAAAATGAACCCTCCCAGTCAAAGCCAGGACACAAAGAGAGAATTTTTTACCTTCAGATGGGATCTGCTTCATGCCTTGGCCATTCTTGGAGATGCTTCAGAATCTCGTGGCCAGATCGTGGCTGTTGCTAAAACAGGCACAGCCTGAATAAAGCCTGGCTTATCTCAGCCTCTGGCTGCCAGCCACGGAATTTTGTGTCTTTCCAAAAAGCCTGGGTAGTCCTACACCTTTTCTTTTTTCTCCCCCATTCCCACAAAACCACCCTGGGAGACTCCCAGGGGATTTTGGGATCTCCAGACCTTGCTGTGTCTGTTTGGAGGCAGAGAACTTCTCGAGGTCATCCGGACCTGGCTTTCTCCTCGTGTTCCAAAGGGTCCAGCAGCGGGAAAGGATTTCATCTGGCCTTGAAAATCTTGTCTTTATTAATTTATAAAATTTTGGGGCCCTGGGAAGTTGATTTTCATCCATTTTGTCTGAAATATTTCTGTTTGCGTCTGTAAAGTTATTTCTGTGGGTGAATGATTCCACCTCACACAGAAATATTTTCATTTTTAATGCACAAAGATTTGAAGTTCTGGAGGGGAGAGAGAAATCAAATGGGATTATCCAAAAAATGAATGTTAAAATTAAATTGATAATCAAAAAGAAGGGATGAGAAAAGAGGAGAACCTCAGGTGATTCCAACATGAAGGAATTTGATACATCAAGACCATCAACCCTGGTAAAGTGAAGTGGAGAAAATAATGGGAATATTTTTCACACCTTATTCACATTTATGACTGATAAAATAATAGGAAGAAAGGCTGAGAAGGATTTCTGGAGATCATCTGATCCATCCCTTTTGACCTTTGGGCATGAAGAGGGAATTTGGCCCAATTGACCAGGGAGAACTAGAACAAAAAATAAAAATTTTAATGTTTCCTGAAGTGTGAAAACTCAAAATCACCACACCCAGGTTGCCACAAATCTTGATGCAGCATCCCAGAAATTATGGCTCTGACTTCCACTATTTTAGCCATATCAGTTGGATAATTTTAGTTTCCTTCTGATTAGGAGCCTTTCACAAAAAACACTTCCAAACCTTTATGCAATATTATGTCTTAAAAAACCAGGGATTCTAGGAAGAGAATTTAACAAAAAAATAGCAATTATCCTTTGTATTTTCCCAGGTTTAGGTGAGTTAGAAGGATATCAAGGGAGGAAAATGCAATTTAAGCCCCTCCTAGATAGGCAGAGAAAAAAGAAACGGCGCTTGAAGCAGGACGAGGCGTGGGGAGATGAAAAATGACAGAAGGAAAACCAGGGCTGATGATTAGGAGATATTTCCTGAAAACCACAAGCAGCAGATGACTGTGACTTTCCCAGGGGAAAGGGTGGGAAATCTCTTCCTTTTGGCTTTTTAATGTCGGATAAAGCCCTGAGGGACAATTCCACAGAAGCCACTATCATGGGTGCCAGCTCAGGTTATCACTCCTGGCCTGGGAATTATTGGCCCAGACCATGTTTTGTGTTGAATTTTGTATTGCAGCAATGATTTTCCCAGCTTGCATAAGAGCATTTCAGCAGCTCCAGCCACCTAATCCTCCAAAGACGTTTTTCCAAATGTTTGGCTATTAAAATCCACGCAGTAAAATTCTGGCTGGATAAAATAAAGATTCCAGTCCAGCAGATCCTTTGCTGGGGCAAATTTGACACTTTAACCTGCTTTAATGCCACTGATAATGACAGTAATAATCACTTTTCAATTAAATTTTTCAATCATTTTATCTCCTTGAGAGAAACTGAAGGTTATTAAGACACCAAACCTCATATAAAAGCTGCATTTTGCATTTTATTCATATTTTCTCTTTCCAAACCTCCGCTTCCCTTTCCCTGGGAAATGCCATGCTTTTCTAAAGGTCAGCTGGAGAAAATAAAAGGCTTTTTATTAAATGCAAACCGTGTGGATTTTCACTTGTGCTACATAAGAATTTGTCTGTCATTATGAAGTGGAATTAAATACTTTATAAGGTAAAAGAAGTTAATATTTTTCGGATGGTGAACAACAAATGTGTCCTGCACCAGATTCGTGGGCTGGGAGTGCTCTTATAAAGCTCTGCTGATTTTAAATTAAATTCCTGGCTTTAATTTTTTTATGACTTGTTTTTCTTCACTATTTTGGGAGTACAGTGGGAATCCCATCCAGGTGGTGACCACGCTGTCCTTGGAGTCACAAATTTCCAAAATTAGAAATATTCCCTGTGCCCAGAACTTTACAGAGGGAGTTGCACCTCCTTTGAGATGTTCATAAATTCAGAGTCCTGCTTTTTATAAAATTTTATATTTCCTTCGGTATTTAATGAAGAAAAAGGCAGCTTTCAGAGAGTTTCATTCATGTTTAAACCCACAATTCTCTACAGATATTTTTGAGGCTGTTTGGCCAAATTTTCTCAAAAAATCCCACACAAAACAGGAGCAAGCAGCCCATGGAATAAAAGCTGGGACTAAAACCTCCCTCTTTTGAGGGAAACCTGGAAAAATCCATGCTCAGATTTATTCTTCCCATGCATCTGCTCCTCCATCCTCAAATGTCAGCTTTCCCTGACCTCCCAGGCTAAGCCCAGAGGCTCTGCCCTCCTTTCAGGCTCAATTTTGGTGGATTTTGGTGGATTTTGGTGGATTTTGGTGGTTAGAACGCTGCAGGCTGAGGGAACTGAGAGTACAATGGAAATTCCCAATGGGAATGTTCATCCAGCACCTCCAGAGAGGAGAGACCTCAGCTGCAAAAACAGAGATCAGCTTCTTGCCTCTGTTTAGGAAAGGAGCTGGTTCTGCTTTCCTTAATTCCATGGAGATTCCATGCTCCTCCTCAGGAAAAGGAAAGTTGGATTCATGTTGCTCCTGAAGTGAAATTCTCAATTTGGATTTTTTTTTTTTTCTGCATGAGGCACTAAAAAAGCTCATTCCTGGCTGCCAGTGACAGCAAAGAGAATCATAAAATCATAGAATAATTTGAATTATAAGGCACCTTAATGATCATAGAAAAAAATGAATTATAAGGGACATTAATGATCATCTAAATGTTGTTAAACCTTGTAATGATGATTGGAGCTGGCAAAGAAAGTGATTTATTATCTACTCAGCTCTTCCTCTGAAAAATTTTTCTCTCTCATTCAGCATCTCTATCCATGCAGTTAATTAGCCCTGCCTCCTAATTAGCCCTCTAATCTCAGCCATCAGAAAGTTCCAGCTGAAATTTGGCAGCTAGATATTGGCTAATGGAGATAAAAATCAGAATTTTCAGTTTCCTGCCCTCCAAAAATAGGTGGGATGCATCCAGGGGGGCCTTGAACAACCTCTTGCTCAGATGCCACAAAAATCTCCTGAATGGAGCAGAATTCTATTGGTCATGGAGTTCCATCCAGGATTTCTCCCAGTTTTTGAAGCTCCTGTTAAATTTTATCCTGCCCTTCCGTGTGTTCCCAGCTCCTTCCAACCTGGGGCTGATTTCAGAGGCTTTGAGTGCTGAATTTTAATCTTTGGGGTTATCAGACTGCTGCAAGGAGGGGTTAATTCCCAAATTTCCACATTGAGATTTAAAAAAGACAAAACCTGCTGTTCCCAGAGAGTTTTGTTTAATTTCAAGCTCTATAAGGACTCTGTTATTAGATTTTAAATACCTTGGGTAATTAAAGACCCTTATTGGCTTCTCCTGCATATTTTTGTTGGTGGTTCTGCTTTCCAGAGGATTCACAAAACTCTGCAGAGTGTAAATGGGATTTATCCCACCAGGAATTGAAGAGTTTTGCCATAATCCAGAGTTCCCAGCCCATTTTTCTCTGCAGCTCTGGCCAACCTTGGAATTTCCATGAATTCCCCATTTACAGCATCAGTTTTATCCATCCAATGGTTCATCTCCTAAAACTGAAGAGATGTTTGGTTTATAAACTTTATAAGGAAAATGTTAGGATATGCCACAATGTCAGGGAATTAAAATTATTGTGTCTTTAGGACGTTTCAAGGACAAAACAGGATCCAGATATTTTGCTGATAAAACAGAATAAGTTCCCTCAAAATGGAGGGCAGAGAAGTACAAAGGTGGCAACTATTTAGGAATATTTATTTCAGGAATTCAGTTTAATAACCCAGAACCTCCCCACTGCAGCTAAAGGAGAGTTCATGTTCACAGGTATGGAAAATAGTGATTTTCCCTGCTGTAATGCCAGGAAAAAAAGGAGACTTTTTACTCCTCAAATGCCATTTTATTCCCTATGGATTTGTGGTTTGGGGATTTTTTTTAGCACCTCAGAACAAGAGTAAAAAGTTGCTCTTACTTCACACTATAAATTTGATCTGTGCTGGTTTTGCTTTCAAATTTAATTTGAATTATTCAATTTTATTTATTCTTACTTATTTTATTAATAAATTTTAAATATAAAATTTTAACAAATTTTTTAAAATATTTTACATTTATTTATTACTCATTCAAATTTAATCTGAATCCTCTGATCATTCAAATTCAATTGGAATTATCTCCTTGCCATGAGAGGCATCCAAATCCAACCTTCACAACCAATCACAAAAAACTGAGGCTGAAAATTAATAGGACTGGGATCCCTCGTGGGACCTCCCCCTCTTACCTAAATATCATTTTCTTTTATTTATGGCCCCTCAGAACCTGCAGGGCCTCGGGGATATTTTGGCTGTGTTTATCCTACAAGCTCCGTGTGTTGTTTTTTAAATCCTGTCATGTCCCATATAATTGTAAGTTGTCTCCTGAGAATCCAGGCTCTGTTTTCATACAATTTCCCATTATTTTTGCTCAGGGTATGCATTGATGCCTTTTTATTTTTCCTTTCCAAACTAACAGCATAAACAAAACAAACCCTGCCCTGCTCAGCGCTTTGTTGGCATCTTCTCCCCAAGTCACACTAGGAATAAATTTATTTTTCAGGCCAGGATAAAGCAGAAGGATGTTTGTAGAGAAAGGAGTCAGCACTTTATATTTTATGCTTCATGAATGTTTTTCTGCAGGAATTTGGGATAGTTCTGATCAGGGAGTTGCTTCTTTTAAAGGTTGGGATTCAGTTTTTCACTTCAGGCAGAAGAAAAGGCTCAGGACATTTTTCTTGTGTCACTGCAAGGTGAATCCTCTTGGGATCAGGTTGGATATAAGGAAAAATTTCTTCTGTGAAAAAAGAGGTCCCAGGGAAGAGGTGGAATCACCATCCCTGGGAGTGTCCAAAAACCAAGTGGATGTGACACTTCACACCTCAGGCTCATGGGATTTGGTCAAAGGCTGGACTTGGTGACTTTGTGCATTTCTCCAACCTTAATTATCCTAAAATTCTATGATTCCACTTCCTAAGTCATAATTCCATTCTCCAAAATATCCTCCAGATACCTTCCCTCAAATTACATTAAATTTTCAGGAAAATCTCCCAGGGATTTTTCCCACCCTGCTGCAGCCACCCACATTCATTCAGCTGCATGATTTTCCATCCCCACTGATCAAACCTCAGCAATGCCTCTGATTATCAATAATAACTTGGAATTAATTGCCACGAATTCCTGCTCATAAGGAAGCCCTGATATGCACAGAGATAATTCCTGCCATCCTAATTTTCCAAGCAAATCCCACCCCTGTGTTGGAGCTGCCCTGCTCAGATCCCAGGCAGGAATTTACAATCAGAAGTAGAGTGAGATTAATTTCACACCAAGTGAATAAGTTGTAGTCAGATTTAATAAAAACCCACTTAATTATGTGTTTTATTTTGGCTTCCAGAGGCTCCCTGCAGACACTGGGCCAGCTCCTCATCTGGTGTAAATGAATAATCCTGCACTGGTTGTAATTAGAGGCTGAGTTATTTAGGACAGCTGAAATTCAGGCTCTAAATAAAAATATTTGTGCTTCAGCTGAGGTGAGAGAATGAGAAAATTCCATGCTTGGTTCTCTTTCTAAAATGTAGGGTTTAAAATTTGTTGTTTTGTACAAAAATCAGTCCCTGAGCTTGGTATAAATCAAACATTGTCAGAGAGGTTTAAAGATGGCAAATGGATTAGGAAAATAGAAAAATCACAAAAATTTCTTTTCTGAAATTTCTTCTTCTCTCTTCATGACTGGGTTATAAACTCAGTGGAACTTCTAAAACTTGAAAATTGATAAGGAAAGATGGGAAGGGAAAAAATGCCCCAAAACCTTAATTTGTGAGGAAAAAATGCCCTGCTCCTGAAAGAAACACAATAAAAACCCCTTTAGAATGACATTGATGTGGAAACACAATTCCATCTGTTTTCCTGACTCTCCTCACATTCATTCAGGACTGCATTCCTCACAATTTTGGAGAAAACTGGGAATATTCTTCTGCTCCCAGAACAGGTGAGATGCTTGTCCAAGGTTTCCCAGGAAACCTGGAGCTGGGATTTGAGCTGGTGCAGCCACTCCTGGACATGAATTTGAATTCCTGGACTGGATTTGAGCTTAGCCCAGCCCCTAAACCACCCAGAGCAGCTGCTGGGCTTGGCTCTGGAGCTGTGGGAATTGGCCAAGAAGGGAGGGAGAAGGAAGCAGTGAGAGGGAGGGAAACGAGGGGAAATGCAGGTGCACGATGCAATTTTGTTTTTTAGCTGTGGGACAGGGCCACAGCTCGCAGAACAATCATGAAAAGGCAGCCAAGGCTGGGGCTGTCAGGAGCTGTGGTCGCTGCTGGAGACAGAGCAGCACAATGCTGGCACAGGGATTTCTCATTTCCTGACCTTGCTGGGCTTGATGTCACCAAAGTGTCACCGAACCAGCGTGGCAGCTCCGTGTCATTGAGCAGCAGCTCTGTGTTCACAGAGAAAATTTGGGGTTTTGAGGGGTTCAGATGCTCAGGGGGGTTTGACAGCTCCCTCTCCTCAGCCTCTGAGCTGAGCCTAATCTTTGCTGAAGGGCTGGGGTGAGATCCCTGTTTCCTGATGGGAGATTGTGGAGGTTCTCAACCTCCAGTGCTCTAAGGCACCAACTCCAGAGCTCTTGGCTCCTACTCTGAGCTCTTGGCTCCTACTTTGTCGGGCTATCTTCTAAATAAGCAAAGCAGCTAATAGTTAAAAAGGTTATTTATTACAAAGCACATCTTATTACAAAGCACATC
>JAOTQP010001286.1:1665309-1678921 GCA_026413545.1 Cichladusa arquata
TGTCTTCTAGTTATTTAGTAACTGAGGTTTGGTATCTCAAAGATGGCTTTCATTTCAATCTTGCTTATGGTTTCTATATTTTCAGAATCTAAACATTCATATTTGTGAGGTTTTCCTGGTTCATCCTTCCCAACAACCACTCCAAGATGAGCTTTGTAGGGCGCCACAGAAAGGCTCAGCACTAAAATCTGTGCTGGAGGTGACGACAAAAAAGGAGCTTCCCAAAATCACAAAAAAAAAAAAAAAATTAAAAAAAATAAAAAAAAATCCCAGAATCGTGACACAGGTGACAGAATAACAACAAAGGTCACAGAATCGTGGCACAGGTGACAAAGTGCCACTTTATTACCTCAGTTTCTCCATTTGTGAGGTGGAGGCTGCCATCCTTCAAAACTCACTCTCCCAAAGAGAACAGGATGGATTCAGGGCTGGAATTTCTGGGGAGAGAAAGGAGGAAATTTTTAATTTTCAGGAGTTGGCAGAGTCCAGGAGCAGCCTCGTGTACCCAGCTGACCTTCCCTCCTGGTCTAGGAAAAGGCAAATTTCCTGCATTTCCACCTGGGAAGATGCACTTTGCATTCACTTCTGCCTTTGGTACAAATCATGGAATGATTTAGGTTGGAAAAAACCTTTAAGATGATCAAATCCAATTATAAAACCAGAACTCCCAACTCCACCAGAGCTCTTTGGTTAATCAATACGATTTTTTTTGTAGGCTTAAAATAATTTAAAAAATATCAAATCTAAACCAAATTAAATTAATTTTACACCACCAGCCTTGCAAAGGAAAAAATATCAGAACTGAAACTAAATAGGTTACCCCAAAAAGATGAAAAGTGGTTTTTTTTGGTGGGATGAAAGCAGAATTATTGCAGGTTTTCAAGCAGGAGGATTAAAAACCAAATATTTGGATTTGTCTGGAACTTTTGGTTTAACTATTTTTGCTCATCTAAAATTAAAAAAACATTTTATAGCCTGGATACCAGGCACTATGAAAAATCTCAAAGTTTTCCTCTCAAAAAAAATGAGTAGTTTTGAAAGATTTCTCCTTTTTTCTTGGCTGAAAAATTGTGCCAAACTAGAAATTAATTCCACAAATACATTTTGTTCCCTCCTCTACATCTTAGCCATGGAATTTTAGAAAATTCTTTTAAACCAAAAAACTGGGACTGTGTTCCTGCATTTTTCCCCACATCTGTTTATTCCATAGGTTTGGGTAGGGCTGGAATTCCCGTAGGTTTGGGTAGGGATGAAATTCCCATTGTTTTGTGGAGCTGTGTTTCCTATATGTGCACTGCAGAAATATTTTTATTTATTGAAGATTTGTTGAAAACTAAGGAAATTTGAATTTTTTAAAGGAAGTCTTATTTTTTTTTTCTGTGATTTCCCAGTGATTTGCACGAGCTCTGAGAGATTTAACATTCTGCAACTGAAATCTTTGTAACTTTGTGCAAATCTTTACCACACACCCACAAGAAATGATCTATTTTTTTCCTAAAAATAAAAGGACTCAATTTCTTCCTAAAAAAAGGACTCCATTTCTCCCTAGAAGAGAGAAAGAAGTTGAAGAATGAGGTTCTGCTTTCCCCCTAGAAGAAGAAGATTCCATGAGTCATTCACTAATTAAATATGCGTGTTTAGAAATAAAAAGAAATACAAAAAATAAATAAACGAATAAATAAATAAACCTTTCCTTGTCCCAAACCTTAATCAGAACAGAATTTTCCTTGCCTTCCCTGGTTTTCTGGTTTGTCCCAGGATCAAAGAGCAGTGACCATTATTAAGGAAAATAAAACCCCCAAACATCTGCTGGCCCAGTATTTACAGAACAACCCAAACTGAGCAAAAAAAAGCAAAAAGAGGCTGAACAATTCCATGTTATCACGGAATCATGGAGTGGGTGAGGCTGGAAGGGACCTCTGGAGATCATCTGGTCCAACTCCCTGGCTCGAGCAGTTTTTTGGGAATTCTTTAGTTCCACCCTGCTGAGGTCCTCAGGTAAATCTAATATTTCCATAATTTTCCATCAACTTTGATGCTAAAGGAGCCACATCTTTAAGGATAACTCAGGAATCAGCTGGTTAAAGCTTTGAATTAATTTTATGAGATTTTTTTTTTGTTTGTTTTGTTTTTAAACTGTGTGGAATGAACTCTTCTGGAACAATATCTTTAATATTCCTTGGGAAAATGATTTGTCTCCTCTACTGCATCTCCAG
Organism: Cichladusa arquata; assembly: GCA_026413545.1. Taxonomy (NCBI): domain Eukaryota; kingdom Metazoa; phylum Chordata; class Aves; order Passeriformes; family Muscicapidae; genus Cichladusa; species Cichladusa arquata. The sequence goes on from JAOTQP010001286.1 coordinate 1,667,526, forward strand.
ACAGGAGCTACTCAGTTGATCACGGGGTTTTCCTATAAAAACAGCCTGGAGGAGTTGGGATTGTCCAACCTGGAGAGGAGAAGGCTCCAGGGAGAGCTCAGAGCCCAAAGAGAGCAGGAGAAGGGCTTGGGACAAGGGATGGAGGGACAGGACACAGGGAATGGCCTGAAGCTGGAGGAGGGTGGGTTGAGATGGGATATTGGGAAGAAATTCCTTTGTTTTCTCCACGACCTGATAATGTTTTCAAGGACATCAATTCTGTCTGCACATGGAATTGAACAGGAAGATGCTTCAAGGAATCCCTGACTCAACCCTTATCCAATGTTGGAGTTCTCATGGAATTCATGGAATTCTCCCCACCTCTTGTCATAGAGGAATCCTGCTGGAAGAATAAAACAAGGAAGAGGTTGGGAATCTCAGCCTTATTTGTGTCAGCTCTTTCTAAATCACCCATCCCACCCAGAAACAGGCACAAATTTTCCTTGGCCATCCTTTTATTATTAATTTATTAATAATTATTAAAAGCTCTGGATACCCTTGAAAGTGTCAACTCTACTCCAGCCAATTTTCCCTCACACCATCCATCAATGTCCAGTTCCTCGTGCTCTGCAGAAATGAGATAAAATCTTGTTTTTCTTCATCCCAGCTCTCAAAAGTGACTCATTAATGTTCTCCCGTGGCTTCAGGTCTTGACAAAAATAAATCAAATTAACAAAGAGCAATTTTCCATCCTCGCCCTCTGCTTTTCCTTCTCTGCCTTCTTTTATTTGTTTTTTCCCTTGGATAAACTATTTGGAAAACATTGCAAGAACACTTAATTTGGACGACATGAAAGCAAATTTGCCTGGCTGATTAAGGGATGTTTTCCCTTCAGCAACACACGAACAAATTTGGGGATAATTTGGGGATAACAGAATGTTTGAACTGAAGGGAGAATTTGGCCCAGCCTGGATTCCAGGGCCAATGTTGCTCCCAGATGTTGATGGGAATGAAGGGCACAGAGGCAGTAGCTGAGCACAGAGGATGAAAAAAACCTCACCAGAGCTCCCCTTCAGGGTTTCAAACCTTTCATCTCCACTGTTCACTTGTGGAAGAATTTATATTTGGTGACACCTTCCAGAGAAAATCTGAAATCCATTTGCTGAGAAATGCTGCTCTCGTATAACCTGGGCTGTGTTTTTTTGTTCTTTTGTTGCAGTGTGGGAGCAGAGAGCTGGAAATCCTTGGGATCATCATAAACCAGAGGAATTGTTCTCCAAGGCCACTTGTTTGAAGGGAATGTCACAGCTTGGGGACACTTGAGTGACTTTGTGCTTTGCACATTTTGTCTCCTCTCCATCATGTGGCTGAAATTGTTCACAGATGAAAAGGAATAAGCAGGGGAGCCAGACTGGTGTTTATCCTGAGAAAAAGGAGCCTCAGACCAAAGGAGCTTCTCCAGGAAGGAATTCTGTGTATTTTCCTCTTTTTTCTTTTTTTTTTTTTTTTTTTTTGGAAGATGAGAGTTTTGACCAACAAGAATTTACAGGTTTATATTAATGCATAAAAAAGGGAAATTGTGCAAGAATTATGTGTTGGGTCAGGCACTGGGATGGATTTTCCCTTATGGGATCATATGGGATTCCTCATCCTGTAGAAAATCTGACCCTTCCCAGCATCCCAGAGCCTGCTCCACACACCAGCACTTTCCCAAACCCTGCAGACAAATTACTTGATTATTTTTGATCCCCTAAGGACTGGAAAAAAAAAAATTAACAGCATAGAGCTGTGCTGGGGATGGATTAGGTTGGATATGAGGAAAAAGTTCTTCCCCCAAAGGATGCTGGGCACTGACCAGGCTCCCCAAGGAATGGGCACATTCCCAAAGCTCCAGGAGTGTTTGGACAGGGTGAGATTTTTGGGATTGTCCAGTGCAGGGCCAGGAGCTGGAATCCTTGTGGGTTCCTTCAAACTCAGGATATTCTCAGGGGTCACCAGAGATGCAGGGAACCAGAAAGTTCTGCTTGACAGATCTTAGGAAATCATTTTCCTGGATAGGCTAGAAGAGGAAACAAATTCTCTGCTCCCATCCCTTATTCCTTATTGCAGCTCTTTTCATTCCTGCACCAATTCCAAATATCCTCAGGCTCTGGGATGGGGAATCAGGAGTAGGAATTGTTATTGAATCTTCTGTTGGCACCACTCAGTGCTGGACATTCCTCACCTCTCTGAATTTCAGTGTCACAACCACCTCCCACTCACCTTCCCACATAACCCAACAGGTCCCATGGGGCATATTTGGGATATTCTTCCCAAAGATATTCCTGCATAATGATGCAACCACTGGTATTCCTGGGGCTGTGACTCCCTTTTCCCTGTTCAGCTCCTCCTTCCACAGGAATGCCCCTTTCAGCCTGTCAGAGAATCACAGAATCATTAAATTGGAAAAGATCTCTCAGTTCATCCAGTCCAAGCTACGATTCTGTGATTCCATGGCAATTTCCAGCCATCCTGGATGTTTGCAGACCACCTGAGTTTTGGCTGAGAAAGGATTGTGATGCTGAGCAGCACCTCTAAAATCCTGGAAAGAGATTTTGGCTCTCTTGCAGGGACCATTTAAAATCAGAAATAACTGTAAATAGGTTTTTTACCTAATTTTAACTATTTAAATCTCAATCATCCAGCTTGGCTTTGGAATGAAAGAGAGAGACAAGTTATTTCCCATCCTGAGAGGGAGAATAAATCCCTTTCTGGATGTATTTATTCCTCTGCAGTGATTTTAGGGGGTGACAACACAGATGAAGTGAACTGAAATAAGTCCAAACTCATTTCACAACATCCAAGCTCTTCACTTTGAAGCTGAGCTTAATCCTTGTCCATCCAGGCTCCAACATTTCCACATGCAGGAACCCTTTAAATGAATATTTATTTAAAGGTTTTACTCTTTTCAAGCCTGGAGTTAGCAGAGATATCCACATATCAGTGTAATGACCAACAACTCCATAAATTAGGGCCAGCACTTGTGATAAGATTTTATCTAATATAAGTTTGTCTTTCTGGTGTTAGAGCCCTGATTTATCCAGTGGTTTTTTGGTTTTTGTTTTTGTTTTTTTTTCCCCCTGAATTCTCATTCTTTCAACACCAAATTTCCTCTGCTGTTTTAACAACACAGCAGGGATTGATTCCATACAGGAATCTGGTGGCACTTTCATATTTCTTGTGTCCTTTTTATTAGGGCTGACTGAGGATATGGTACAAGTTAAGGGCAGCTCTGTAATGGCTTGCACATGATGGCTGCAGGAAAGGATGCTGTGTTCTTACCTTCATCCAGCTCCAAGGAAGGGGGAAAAAAATGTTAATCATTTATTTCTGCTTCAAAAAATGTGCAAATTCCATATTGGGGTAGTGCCTGGAAAAAAAAAAAAAAAAAAAAAAAAAGCTTTGGAAGGGGTAAAAAAACAACTGTCCCTCTCCCACAGGGATAACAAAGAACACAGTCCCTGGAAAAGGTTTGTCTAAACAAAATAACAATGAAAAGGAGCAGCAAACCCAAACCAAAACACAGGGCAGAAATCAGAAGAAAGCCTGGAGGACTTCAAAGCCATCTGTGCGTGTGTGGGGTTGCAGGATGTGGTGCTTTTGTGGCCACTCTGGGCTTAGATCAGTGTCAGATGTGGGGACAGGGGGACAAATGGTCACTGGAGTGACCAGCAGCCAGCAGGGGTGGGAGGAGGACGAGGGTTTGTCTCCACTGACTTCATCCTGGAAGGTCCCAGAATTGTGGAATCACAGAATTCCTGAGCTGGCAGTGACCCACAGGGACCAGGGAGGAAACTGCTGGAGATGAAAGTGCCTGGCTGGGTGGTGGGACACAGAGGATGAGACAGGTGGGAAATGCAGGAAGAGCTGAGACCCCCTGGTGTGGTTTAGCTGCTTTTTCCAGGGTTGGGATTCAATGAGCAGGATGGTATTTCTTGTTCAGGCTCAGATGTTTATTAATTCTTAATATTCCAGTCTCACAAACAGTGAGTTCTACAGCATTTCAAGGTAACAAACTAAAATTGGAGATGTATCTCTCTTTTTACAAGGCCTTTTAAGGGTAAACTGCCCCATTATGAAATGCCACCTAAATTAATTTTACTTTTAACCCAATAACCAACTTCTCATAGCCCTCAATGCAGACTTTTTTACCCAATCACACAATATCACCTAAAACCATGAAGAAGAAGGTGAAGAAGAAGGACAACCCTCCACCCTAAATCCTCCATCTTGTTTTATATACATTATTATATTCTAAAACTAAACTCTAAGTTTTCCACCATGTGACATCACACACTTCTATTTAAACTATACACCCATGATCTCAGTTCTATCATTTAATTTTGAAATATTTCTCCATGGCCTCAGGTTGAATGCAGTGTTTTCCTGGAGGTCAGTGCCTGTCAGCACAGAAAGTATAAAATTCTGAATTTCCAGGGCTCCAAATTCACTCCCAGAGGCAGCACTGAGGTGTGGGAATCCCTCCTCGTGTTTATCAGCCTTTGGGTGAAGGATGCAGCTGAGAAGGTTCTGATTTTAATAAATAATAACAATAGCAGTAATTTTAATTAATAATTTTATAATAATAATTTTTCAATTGAAGCTTCTGCTCTGTGCCCCAGATTTCAGCAGGACAGCTCAGCCACCTCCAAATTCCCAGGAATTTGAGGTGACAGGGCTCTTGACTTTGGGCTTAAAAACTCAACTCTGCCCATGGCAGTGGGACCAGACCTGAGCTCTCTGTGACCAATCTTGTGTGACAGCCAAATATAAATCACCCAGTGGTGCCAGGCCAAAAAATTTAGAGAAGAATCTGAGTTTTATCAGCTTCTCCAGATCGTTGGATGTGTCCAGTGGGAAGCAATTTTTTCTGGGATTACACACACCTGACCACACAAATGTGTGTGACTCTGTGTCACCCTGTGAGAGGATTCTGCTGAATCCTTGCTGTCTGTGCTCAGAAAAGGGCAGGTGAAAGTTTCTTGCATCCAACAGGGATCAAATTTTCACTTCTGCCTTGTTTATCTTCCCTAAAGAAAAAAAAATTCTCTGTATCCTGAATGGAAGATTGAATCCCTACAGATTTAAAGGATAAAAGTTTTTAAAGTTTTCCGTAATTTCAGTGCATCCACACCACAGCTGCAAATTGATTTCAGTCAGTTCTCACCTGATGGTTTCCAAACTCCTACAAGAACAGCCTCACTCATAAAACCTGCCTTTATTTTGGGTTGTTTACATTGATCACCATGATTCCACAGCTGATTTAAATAAAAGTCACTTCTCTGACTTCCAGTGAGCAGTGATCTATCAAACTTGAAGTTTAACCCCAGTGAATCACAATCTGCTGTGTTCTGGTGGTAACGTAAACCAGGAGGTAAAATGTCAAAGAAATAATGAAAGCAAAACAAGAAAGGGAGTGGTGACATTTTTTGAAGAAAAAAAAATTAAATTTTGTGCAGTTTGGTGACTGTCAGGTTGCAGATCACACTCTGAGCTATGGCTGCTCCTGAGAACTTCCTTTAGAGCTTAGGCCTGGTTTAAATCATGGAAGTGTTGAGAGAAGGGAGTAGAATTTTCTTTTATTGGATGCTGTGCCTGAATTTCCCTCAAAATGTTTATGGTCACCATGGCCTGAGATCATCCCTTCAGCCAAAATGGGGTCACTGGATGTTCTGAAAGAGAGCAGGTGGGTCAGGGGAGAATCCTGGAATCACCTGGGGTGGGAATGATCCCTGAGATCATCAAGTCTGCACTGCCAAGGTCACCACAGTGTCCCCAAGTGCCACAGGGCTTTTAAACCCTCCCAGGGATGGGGACTCCACCTCTGCCAGGGCTGGAAAACCCTTTCCAGGGAGGAATTCCTGCTGGGGTCCACCCTGAGCCTCCCCTGGTCATTCCCTCTCCTCCTGTCCCTGTTCCCTGGAGCAGATTCCAAATTCCCCTGGCTGTCCCCTCCTGTCAGGGAGTTGTGCAGAGCCAAAAGTTCCCCCTGATCCCCCTTTTCTCCTTCTGAGCCCCTTTCCAGCTCCCTCAGGAATTCTCCAGCCCTTTCCCAGCTCTGTTCTCACATGGTCACCACTGTGTCTTCCACAGATGGACCAGGAAAAAAAAAATAAAATAAAAAAATTCATATTTTCCAGCATGATTTCCTTCCAGCTGTGGAGTGTCCCTCCATCTTTCCCAACTGTGGACATTGAGGACTTGACAGGAGCTTCACCAAAACACCACAGTTGGGATTGATCTAATTTCGTCTCAATTCTCAGAGTACTCTGGAGACAATAATTTTTGAAGAGTCACCATGCTCTGAAAGTTCTGTTTAAAAAAGTTCCTATCAAGTTGGATTGAAAAGAGCCTTGCTCTTGCAATTTTCCTGCTCTAAATGAAAACAGCCCATGTAGGCTTTGGATGACATGCAACAAAAGGGTCTTGCCTCTCAGCTGCTCATAATTAAACCAATCTCTTTTTTTTTTTTTTTTTTTTTTTTTTTTCAAAATAATCCTCTTTTTTCCCCTCCTCACATTCAGAATCCTGCCCAAATCCTCTTTCCCACTGGTACAACCCATATTGCCTTTACAGTCAGGAATTTTACCTTCCAAGGAAAAGATTTGATGAAGAAATTTCTTTTCAGCCCTCCCTAGGATCTGTTTTCTGCCTGAAGCTCCAGCCTCCTTGGTGATTCATGACCTGAAAGCATGAGCTGGGTAGTCCAAGCAATAATTGAAATATTAATTAAAATGCAGATGTAATTCCAAAGCAGCCATCCCAAACAATTACAAGTTTCATTTCTAGACAGTTGTTTTGAGGCCGCGTTTTTCTTGTACAGAGTTTTGGATGGATCTGGGGCTTTCATTGTTGTTTCTGGAGGATTGTTTGTTCTTTTCCACTTCCATTTGATCTGGAATCTTTGTCTTTCATTATTGCAGAGCCATTTCCTCCCGCTGCTCGAGCCCTTGAGTTGATTAAGTGGTACAAAGCATTCCTGGGCCACTCAGTAAATAACAATGCAAACATGTTTATGTAACACTTTCATGTGCTAATGAGGTTTTTATGTTGGAGCTGAAGTCTGGGACTCTTCAAGTCCTGGCTCTTTGATGTGAAGGGAGCACATTCGGTTTTCATTTTGTGTTTTCCCTCCGTGTCACTTCTCCACAAGGGAATGCTCCAGATCCACTGGAGCAGCTGTGGCTGCCCCCCACCCCGGGACTGGAGCAAGGAGGGAGGATTTTATGGATTCCCCAAATTTGGGGTTGCAGTGGGAGACTTCTCCAGGAGAAAACTCCTGATCCAGGCTTGGTGAAGCCATCTCAGAATGTAAATTGGAGCTGCCTTCTGCGGGTCATCAGGATAAAATTTTCATGGATAAAGATTTGGGGAACTGGTTTTGAGTGATGATTTCAAGAGCAAGAACTGAGCTCTTCCCTCTGCTGAGCAGGAGTTGGCCTGAAGCTGTGTCAGAGGAGCTTCAGGTTGGATTTCAGGAAAAGATTCTTCCCCCAGAGGGTGGTGGGGCACTGAATGGTGAATTTCCCAAGAATGCTCAGGGTGGGATTGTTGGGGTGTCTTTGCAGGGCCAGGACTTGGATCAATGATCCTGGTGGATCCCTTCCAGCTCCATGATTCCCTTGGTCAATTCCATATAAATTCAGCCAAGGACTTCCTTAAATTGAGAAAAAAAAAAAAGAAACCCAAACAAAAAAAACCCCTCAAATTGTTACAACCTGAGCTACAAGGAGGAAAATTTCTAAAATTCTAATAAATGACTGTTTTTCACAAACTAGACATAGAGGAAGATTTATCACACACACCCCAAATAATTTAGACTTGGACTTCTCCTAAATCCATCAATGCTGGAGGCAAGTATTGGCCACATGGAATGGGTCTGATCCAGGCTGAAAATTCCAAGGACACCTAGAAAGCAATTTATGCCAGGAAATTCCACATCAGTCCCTGAGCCCCACCCAAACCCTGAGTCTTTATTAAAAGTTTGTGTTGAATTCTTCCAATCTTAATGAGTACAATTAATATGAGAAGTAGTTAATAAAATTTAAAAATAAAGCTTTATATGACAGAATAGTAGTAATTAGGTATTAAGAAATTAATGTGATATTTCATGTTGCCAGTCCAGCCAATGGGAATTTTCTTTCCCATTCAATTCTATGAAATCATGGCAAAAAGCTTGATCTGGTTTAAACAGAACTATTGAATATTATTTGTGGCAAATGAGGGCCATGAATCAAAGTTTTTTTACTCATTAGGATCTGTTGGGAGTTACAACAAACATTGGCACCTGGAACAAAATCTTGAGGATCCATTGTTCAGGAAAATTCTTCTTTAGTCCAAGAACCTCCAGGAAGCATTTTTAGGAGCAAACCTCAAAAAAAATCAGAGTGATCCTGGCTCCTGGGGGTCAGGCCACAGTGACAGGCTGAGATTAAAGCCTTGTTCCCCTCCTAATCAAACCTGGACCCAATTTCTGGAGATGGGAGTGTCCCATGGGCATCACCTGGGAGCAATCTGCTCCTTAAATCGTGAGATTTATCCCACAGAAAGGTCTGAGCTGGTGCTCACCCCACACCTCACCTCAGGCCATGCCTGCTCTACATGGGATCTATTTCTGCTGGCTGAGATTTCACAACAGGCAGGTTTGATGGAAAAGATGTTCCCCAGCTCTGCTCTCTCTGCTCTGGGAATATTTTTTTCCAGTCTGTCATCTCCAGGCTGTTGAGGGTGGTCCCTGGAGTGCTGCTCCTGTGACAGAGGAGGTGTTATTTAAGGTAAATATCTTATACAGGGTTCTACACCTTCACAGCAGCAACATGGAATGTCTGCAAGGTGATAAAGCCTCTAAATAAATGGTTGGCAAGGCAAGGAGGGGGAAAAGGTCATTCCAGCCCACCACTGACAAGCAGGGAATGAGGAAACGCACGAAAAATAAAAATAACAATAAAAATAAAATAATAAAAATAAAAATAGCAACAAACAACAACGTCCTCTGTGCTTGGTGAGCTTCTCCTTATCACTTACCTCACCTTGATTCACCCTCTCAGCACTTCCCAGAGCACCCACTTGGTTTCCAAATCTCACTCCCTGCATGAATAGGCTGGTGACACTTTGCACATGTTCTGTTGCCCTTCAGGTGATGGGCAAAATATTTAGCCCAGAACTTCTTTCCCTTGTGGTGGGTTCTTTGTGTTCCCAGCTTTTCTCAGTCTGAATAAATGGACACACCAACATCTCTTCTGTCAGCAAACCCAGAGGTTTTTCCCTAATTTGGGGGCTGCAAAACTTGTCCTGTGAGGAGCAGCTGAAGGAGCTGGGGTGGAGAAAATTTGGTTATTTTCCCTGGAGAAAAGGAGGCTCAGGGGTGTTGCTCCCTCCAGCTCCCTGAAAGGAGGCTGTGGGGAGGTGGGGCTTGGTTTCTTCTCCCAGGTAACGGGTGACAGGACAAAAGAGCCTCAAGTTGCACCAGGGGAGGTTTAAATTGGGTATTAGGAAAAAAAAAAAATCATAGAAAGGGTTTTAAAGCATTGGAACAGAGTGCCCAGGGCAGTGGGGGGATCAGAATCCATGGAAGGGATCAAAAAATCAAAAAACGAGTGGGTGTGGCACTTGAAGACAAGTGGTGCTGGTTTGACAGATGGATCTGATGAACTTGGGGGTTTCTTTTCCAACATTAACAATTCCACAATCCCAGATCTTCTCTGGGAACTCACTGTTCCTCCTTCCCAGAGGAAGAATTCCATCTCCCTTCCTCTTTCTGCTCACTGGTGCTTCTTCTCCATCCACCTGGACCCTTCAGAGTGGGTTTTATCCACCTGGAGAAGACCCTGGACAGGTCAGGACAGGTGGAACCAGGATGATGAAACCCCTGGATATTACCCAGGCAGTGGAGACCCTCCACAGCAGCAATTTTAACAGCAGGAATCCTTTCCAGCAATGGGATCTTCCTTTGCTGCTTTGGCTCGGGGATTGTAGAAGTCTTTGCCAATATTAATTGGAATTTTTGCCTTTGGGATTGGCACAGAGTGGAGGCTGAACTTCAGAGCTTTCCCCTCCACCTCCAGGACACTCTGTCTGTTGGAGCATTTTATTTTCTGTGGCTTTCTACTTGTGCATCCTTCTTATTTTGGGAATAAGCTGGAACTGGGAGGTAAAATAGATACAGCAGGAGTGGTTTCATGGCTTTGATAGGTTAAATAATAAGCAGGGCAAGATTTAGAGTGGAAAATATTTTTTTTTGCATTATCTGTATACAATCTCTTCCTATAAGTGTGTCAGGCAGTATTTTCTCCCTAGAAACGAGGTCTCAGGGAAATTTCTCTTTCCCATCAAATTCCAAAGTCACGAATTGTCACCAGTCACTGCTGTATCAGTAATTGTCACCAGTCACTGCTGTATCAGTGTTCCAAAATCACTTTTTTTTTATCTAAAGAGATAACACCATTGTCAGGTTAATTAATTCTTCCTTGAGGCTTTGGTTCAGTCAGGTTCATCAAAACACACCCGTGAGGCTGCAGGGGTTATTCCTGACATTCATTTTCCCCCCAAAAATGACAATTATGACACCCAATCTTATCCCATTTAATGTCTGCTGGCATGTGGTTGAGATTCTGTGCTCAACCACTCTCATTTCAACAGGCAGGAATCTTGCCCAAGTGACCCCTGGGCAAATCTCACCCTTATTTCTCAATTATTTGGTTTAAAACTCATAAAAAGAAATAAATGCATTGTGATTCAGGTCACCCTGTTAAGAATTGGGCTTTCACTCCAGGCTTAGCAACTCCAAGCAGGTTCCCTGTCCTCGAATATTTTGTTTTCTGAAATAAATGGTGCAGCCAGACCTAATCATAATGATAAAAAATAAAAGAAGGAAAATGTTGTCAGAGATCCAAACATACGAATTTTATGTCATGAAAAGCTTTTATTCTGGTTCTTATTCTCACTCATGCACAGATTTATTGGGGGAAAAAAAAAAAAAAAAGCCCTGAAATTTATTCATTTTCCACTTAGATTATTGTGGTTAAATCAAAAAAGAAGTGTCAGGGCTTAGGGAGCTGAAAGCAGCTTGGCTCCTTCCATTGTGATTTGGTCACATGGTTCCCATTTGTTCCATGAAAAACCTCCTGGTTTTGGTTATTTTCCCTGTCTGGAATGAGACAGAATTCCAGATTCCAGCCCTGCTGCCAAATCTGTATTGTGGAGGAAACTCTGGCATTTTGGGCCATCTCCCTGGAATCAGCATGTTCCACAAGGAGCTGCTTTATTATTATTATTATTATTATTATTATTATTATTATTATTATTATTATTATTGTTTTTGTTATGTTGTTGTTGTGTTGTTGTTGTTATTATTATTATTTAGTTTTGTTTCTGTTTTT
>JAOTQP010001286.1:1679915-1699780 GCA_026413545.1 Cichladusa arquata
TGTTATTATTTTTAAAAATATTAAAAATATTATTATTCCAAATTATTATATTATTATTTCCAATGGGCTCAGGAGATTCTCCAAGCCATTGTTTGAAACCCTCCTTTGGACAATAGAGGAGGGAAGGAACTCTTGGGGATGGTCCCAAAATGCAACAGAGAAGATGTGAGGTGAACTCCAGATCCCATCACATTTGGGAGCTATTCCAGGTTGGAATATCTGAAAACTGTGCTGGAATGCATGAAAAGATTTTAGGGCACGTGGATCAGTCCCACCATGTCCATGTTCTGCTGTTTGCAGTTGGGTTTCGAGGAAGAAAATGAATCTCCCACCTTTTCCAGAGGGAAGTTGGGCAAATGGAGTCCAACGTTGGTAAATTCTGGAAATTCCTGGATTTACAACTGGTTGGTCTTTAATTGTTGGATTCAGTCCACTCCAATTCCATGGAAAAATGAGTTGGTTTAACTTCTGTAGAGAGAAAACAAGATTATGGTTCATTGCCAGTGAGATCCTTGGAACTGGGATTCTGTTGGAAATACATTCAGTGGATCAATAGTGAGCACTGAGTTTTAATTCAGAAATTCTCCAGTAAAGATTTCCAGGAGAAGTCATCATTAAGGACCCAATGGAAAAGGAAGAAAAATAAAAATAAAATTGAATATAGACCTAAAGACTGCACAGGGTGCATTTAATTTCAATATGCATCTACTTAACAATGCCAAAAATTACTGAGGGATGAAAAAAAAAATTTTTATATTGTATTTAACCAACAAGTTGGAATTATTTGCTTTACAATTAGCTGGATTTAATTTAGATTTTATTGACTCCACAGACAGGTTGCTGGAGGGGAGATGCCCTGATCAGGTGAGACCAGTCCCACCTAAATTCCAAGAGCTGTTCTTAAACTAGCCATGAACACGAGAATTCCAAGATGTCATATGAAAACAACACTAATTTAAGGAAAATACCATTCAGACCCAGAGAAATATTTCATTTTATTAGCGTGGAATTGTCACATTTTGACACTGCCAGCAGAAAAATATTTATGAAAAGGGAAACATCTTGTTCCAATCAAGGGAAATGTTTTATTTCTGCTTTCTCTGTTTGACACATTAGAGCATGGAGTTACTGTTCCACACTTGTGACACCTCATGTAAAATTAATAACAATGAAATTGCAAAGTCAGGGAGGGATTTTAAAAAGCTTTATTTTGGCGGGACTTTTTTTTCAACTTAAAATTTGCTGAAGAACAAATACTTGGATTTTATTTCTGAAATCTCTCCTGGCTTTAATTCATAATAGAGTTTGTGTTCCTCAAAGTTCATAGCTGGACCAAAATCTGCAGTAAATTCTCTCCTACACACTTTCCCCTGCTTATATTTTCAGGTTGTGATAACAAAATCACTGAATAATGGCAGTGGTTGTTATTTTAAATGACTGTTATGAAACAGAAAGGAAAAAGGCTCTTCTAAGGAATTACTAATGGAAAAATACTGTAACAATTCATCTTAATCATAAAAATATTCGATGGGTTGGGTTGGAAGGGATCTTTGAGATCATCCATTTGCATGGCAGGGACACCTCCCACTGTCCCAGGCTGCTCCAACCTCATCCAGCCTGGCCTTGGGCACTTCCAGGGATCCAGGGGCAGCCACAGCTGCTCTGGGAATTCCATCCCAGCCCCTCCCAGCCAGGAATTCCTCCCCAAAATCCCATCTAACCCTGCCCTCATTCAGTTTAAGGCCATTCCTCATGCTCCATGTCCCACCAGCTTGGATGTCTCTTGTCTGGAAAAGTGGCAAAACTCTGGCTGGGCTTTGCTACAGTCAAAGCAGGATCTTCCCAAATAATCTCTGCACACACAAATTATTGGTTTGGAGCTCAACCCTGGGAAGTGCTGACCTGAGGTTTTCCAAAGTCACTTTTCCCTCTGGCACAGGAGGAAGCAGCACCTAGGAAACAATTTCCATTAAAAACCAGCCAGGTAGGGTGGGATAATCCAGAGTGCTCCGCCACAAATGTGAGAAACCCACAGATACCTGAAATGATTTATTGGTTCTCCCTGTTATTTCTCTCTAATCCTCACCACCACCTCAACTGGCGTGAGAATTCAGGAATAAATAATTTTCCCTACGGCATTTCCCTATTTTGCCATAATAATTTTTCCATGTGATTTCTCAACCAGCTCCTGCACCAGATAAAATCTTCTCCCATGTGTAATCCACGCTTAGGAACGAGTTTTTCCTCGAGCTCCAGACTTGTTTACACACGTTCCAACCTTCACTTGTGCCATGTTCTCGCTTCACTCCAAATCAGAGGAAAATTTCGTAACACCAGAAGCTCCAACAACTGCTGGAAGTCAGATTTGCATTCTATCTCTGTTTTTCCTAATGAAGATTGACTGGGAACTTGGAAAGAGAGAATTTTTTGGATTTGGTTTTGTTTGGGTATTTTATTCCCTGCAGTCTGGAGCTCAAGAATATTCAGACAACAGGAAAAACCACTCAGGAAATACTTTGAGATCTCCATCAAATTCAAAGGAAACAAAAATACATTTCTTTAAATTATTTCTGGGGCTTAAGTATTGATGAAAATAATTTCAGATATTTTCGACTGGAAAAAAGAAATAAAAGTCTTGTCCCTTCAACTTTCTCATCTTGATTTGTAGGAGCTCTTCCAGCAGAAAATTTAAAGGTGGTACCTTTGATTCTTGTGAAATTAGGAGTCATCTTTAGCTTCTCTTTATTCTGGATTTTAAATGCAAATTTTAAATTTTAAATCCTATTATAAATCAGAAGTCATCTTTATTTCATCTTTATTTTGATTAACTCCCCAGCATCAAATTCACTTCAGGAATTTTGAATTTTTTTCAGTGTCACAGCCCTTACCTGAGGCTTTCTTCATCCACCCCACTCCCTGAAAACTCCATTCATCCCTCCCTAAAACTCCAGTCTGGATCCATGGGTGTTCATAAACACAGTTTAAATTAAAATATTACATTTTATTATTATTATATATTAATGAATAATATAATAGATAATTAATATTAATTAATTAATAATTAATATTAATTATTTGCTCTGCTGACAATGAGCAACATGGAACATTCCTTGAGGAATCCTCCCTACAGGAGCTGGAACAGAGACTACACAGAATTAAAGGGAATAAAATGGGTATTTACCAGTGCCACAGTGTGGCCCCTGCCTGGATGGCTCCAAGGTGGAAGCAAAAGGTGATCTCACATCTTTATAGACTTTAGTCTATATAGTCTATACAGGAGTCAACCATCCAATTAATAGTCTCAAGTTGTAAGGTCTCATCCTCCTTCCTTGCTTGCTGGTCTGCCCTCCTCTTTTCACGTTGTTTATGCTTAGGGCCTGGAGTTTGAAGAAACTGTCCTGGAGTCAATAGCTGAAATCAGACTTTTGTCTTCATCAGCCTAAGCACAATGGAAAAGCATCCAAGCAGAACAGAAAACTCAGAACTTAAAGCATCACCATAGCCCAGATCCATCCGTGCTCCAGCACACCTCCCAGCCATGGATAACCTCTGGCAGGGACATCCCACTGCTCCCCAGCCATGGATAACCCTCTGACAGGGACACCCCTCTGCTCCCCATCCATGGATAACCCTCTGACAGGGACATCCCTCTCCTCCCCATCCATGGATAACCCTCTGACAGGGACACACCTCTGCTCCCCATCCATGGATAACCTTTGACAGGGACACCCCTCTGCTCCCCATCCATGGATAACCCTCTGACAGGGACATCCCTCTCCTCCCATCCATGGATAACCCTCTGACAGGGACACCCCTCTGCTCCCCATCCATGGATAACCTTTGACAGGGACACCCCTCTGCTCCCCAGCCATGGATAACCCTCTGACAGGGACACCCCTCTGCTCCTCAGCCATGGATAACCCTCTGACAGGGACATCCCTCTGCTCCCCATCCATGGATAACCCTCTGACAGGACATCCCTCTGCTCCCTATCCATGGATAACCCTCTGACAGGGACACCCCTCTCCTCCCATCCATGGATAACCCTCTGACAGGGACACCCCTCTGCTCCCCATCCCTCCTTCCCATGGGAAGGAAGGCAGAGATCCTTTCTGAAGGGGAATTGGAGAGGTGGGAGAAGGCAGGAAGATCCCAGTCCCTGAACACTAATCCCACCACACAGCAGATGGGAAGCAGTCCCAGAATCATGGAATCACTATGGATCAAAAAGACCTCCAAGATCACCAGGTGCAGCCTTTGAACACTCCCATGTCTACTAAACCATATGGGAAGTACCAGATTTGCTCTTTTTTTTAACGTTTCGAGTGATGGTGGCTCCACGCCTTCCTTGGGATGCCTGTTCCAATTCTTATTCATTATTTCAGTGAATAAATTTTTCCTGACATCCAGCATGGCCCAGCTTGAGGCCATTTCCCCTTGTCTTGTTGATCCCCAACTTGCCACTGGCTCCTTTTGAGGAGTTGCATAGAGAAATAAATTCTCCCCTGACCCTCCTTTCCTCCTCCTTGCTCTCCAGCCTCTTTCCCAGCCTCATTCCCTTCTCTGGACATGCTCCAACCCTTCAGGGTTTCTTGTGAGGGACCCAAAACTGATCTCAAGATCTGAGGTGTGGCCTCACCAGTGCCCAGCACAGGGGATGTGGCAAAGGCTTTGACTCCTGACAAAATCACTCCTGCACACACCTTTTCCAGAGGGAATCCTTTAGTTAGATTGGGCACAAGTTTCTACCTGAACACGTGTTCAGCTCATGTTTATTTTTTGCAGAAGAGGAGACACAGCTCGTGGTAGGTGTTTGTTCCACAGACAAATCTTTGTAACCTTAAAAAGTCACTTCATATCTCAGTTCTGCATCTGCCCTGTAGGAACAGGGGTTTTTCTATGGTTTAGTGACTTTGCCACAGTGAGGGCCTTGCTCCTCAAATCTGTGCAGGGTGCACTGGGGTTAAAACCTTCCATCTACTGCCCTTAAAATAAAAAATCTCCATATTCCCAGTGCTGGAAGCAGTGGGAGCTGATGTAGCTCAGTGGAAGCTTCAACCATTAAAATGTGACCCAAGACATTCCAAACCCTCAGGACCAAGTTTGGTAAACGTGCAGCTCTTGGCAATAAAGATTCTCAACAAATACTTGTGTCCACCACATTCCTTACAGGTTGTCTTCTGGTGCTGGATTTAAACAATTCCTGTGCCAGGACTTCCATAATTACTCCAGGATTTCCAAAGAAACTCCTTTACACCCAACGGTGTTCCCAGGCTTCCCGCTGCCCTTTGGTTCCAGTGGCAGGATAACACTCTTTTCCACCACCAGGTTATCTCAGCTGCCTGATAACGACCCAAACTATCTCAGCTTGTCTCTGAGCCAGCCTTCCTGCTCCCTGTGTGCTGATAACTGCAATGATAACGGATATTTAACGGCTCCCCAGAGGTGAAAGTGGAAAATGGAGCCCTTGAAGAAAAGCCATCCAAGAGGGAGCATATTTTAAGACCAAAAAAAAAAAAAAATTTAGAAGAGCCAAGGCAGATGTTAATTTAATATTTCATATTTTAATATATTTAATTTTCATATTTTAATAGATTGATCACCTGTTGGGATAGCAGAATTTTTTTGCCAGTAAGATGTCATAAATCCCTAATTAAGGAGTTAATTAAGGAATTAAGCCACTCTTCGATTTTTCAAGCACTTCAATCTGGCAGCATCCCACTCTGACACAGCCCAAAAAATGGGGAGAGACTCTTGAGAGCTGATGGCTCTGTCCAACATCTTTCAACTCCCTGACAGGAGGAGTTGCAGCGAGGTGGGGATCGGTCTCTCCTCACAGGTAAAAAAATGACAGGACAAGAGGAAAAGGTTGCACCAGGAGAGGTTTAGCTTGGACATCAGGAGAAATTTCTTCACACAAAGGAAGGTCAAGCACAGGCTGCCTGGGAAGGGATGGAGTCAGCATCCCTGGAAATGTTCTAAAGTCATGTGGATGTGGCACACGTGAGGGTGTGGGTTAGTGCAGGACGTGGTGGTGGTGCCAGGCTGGCAGTTGGGTTTGATGATCCTGGAGGTCTTTTCCAGCCTTAACGGTTCCATGATTTTGTGATTCCAGTGTGTTCCCAGATCTTCTTATCTGGGGAGCCGTTTATTGCTTGTTTGTTGTTCCCAGAGCTCTGCTGCATCAACTCCTTCCCACAGGTAAGGTTTATAACCCCAATAAACAACGGCTCTCCCTCTCTTTCCAGACCACACAATAACTGTTTCTCATTATTTCAGCCTCTCCCAAGTAATGATCCCAGCCAAAATCCTGCCATTCCCAGCAGCATCCTGCCCCATCTTGAGTGGCTCCTACTCCAGCAATTTTTCCCAATTTCCCTATTCAAACATCACTTCCTTGCTCCATGCTGAATAAATTCACTTTGCTTTCTGGAAGCCTCTCCTTGAGGGTCTGGAGTCTGTTTCCAGGTTCTCCATGCTGTGCTTTCAGAGCCAGGCCAATCATCTAGACCTGACTCAGAGGCTGCTCACCTTAGAAAATTAATCATGGAATTGGATTTCTCCAATGGTGCTTCTCTGGCTTATCCATATCGTCAGGGTAATGAAGGGCCTGGGAGTGAGTGCAGCATCCCAGAGTGTGTGCAGCATCCCTGAGTGAGTGCAGCATCCCAGGAGTGAGTGCAGCATCCCTGAGTGAGTGCAGCATTCCAGAGTGAGTGCAGCATCCCAGGAGTGAGTGCAGCATCCCAGGGAGTGAGTGCAGCATCCCAGAGTGAGTGCAGCATCCCCGAGTGAGTGCAGCATCCCATAGTGAGTGCAGAATCCCTGAGTGAGTGCAGCATCCCAGGGAGTGAGTGCAGCATCCCAGGGGTGAGTGCAGCATCCCAGGGAGTGAGTGCAGCATCCCAGGAGTGAGTGCAGCATCCCCGAGTGAGTGCAGCATCCCAGGGGTGAGTGCAGCATCCCAGGGGTGAGTGCAGCATCCCAGGGGTGAATGCTCCCAGAATTATTTCAGACTCCCAGAATTATTTCAGACTCCCAGAATTATTTCAGACTCCCACAATTATTTCAGACTCCCAGAATTATTGCAGACTCCCAGAATTATTGCAGACTCCCTGAATTATTTCAGACTCCCAGAATTATTTCAGACTCCCAGAATTAATGCAGACTCCCAGAATTAATGCAGACTCCCAGGTGTGCTCTCTCCAGCCCATCAAGGGGATGCAGCTCCCGTTCCTGCTCCCTCACATCATTCCAGGGATTTCCATCCCAGCTTTTCCTCAATGGCTCCTCAGGGCCCTGGAATGTCCCAGCTCTGCTCTCTGCCCATCCTCACCGCAGTCTCTTTCTCAAATAACTTCCTTTCCTGCTCATGGGGAGTTGGTTTCACACTTCCATGCCCAAAGGAGAGGAATAAACAGTTTTTCCAAACCCTTCTCTCCTGTGCTTTCTCTCATGTGTGCCCATCTTTTCTCCCCTGCTCTGTTCCATTTCTCACCTTTCCCAGTTTTTGCTAATCCTGCTCTCCCCTCCCTGATCCTGATAGCTTCATCCCAGACCACACCAGTCAACTTATTCTCTTTAATACCTCCACACACCTTCTTTGCAGCCACCTAGGGGGGAAGCACAGGGCAGGTTTTACCAAAGAGCTTTTTACAAAGCTTTTTCCAACCTTTAATCCCAAATCTGACCTGCTCCAGTGATTCCCTCCCCGCAGGAATTACAGCAGGTTCTCCCTGAACCTGCCTGGGGCAGAATTGCTCTGCTAAAGAACCTCTGCCTCTTTCTGTTTTGGGATTTTTCCCCGTGTGCCAGCAGCATCAGGATTCTATCTCCAAGCTACACCCACTGCACTAAATTAGAATCCCAGAATTCCAGGATGGATTGGGTTGGAAGGGACCTTAGAGATCATCCAGTCCCAACCACCCCAGGGACACTCACACGACTAAATTGTAATTATTATCTGAGGAACTGCAGAGAAATCACCCCAAACTCTGCTCTTATTTCCTTTATCTGCTCATTCCAGCTCTGGGAGCACCTGGAAGCAGTGGGATGTGCAGGGTGACAGCACAAGGAGCAGGGACAAGGTGACAGAACAAATCCAGGAAGAGAACATACCCTCAGCAGCTTTTCCCCTCCTTAACAAAATTGTCCAGTAAAACATCACACAAAACATCTTCAAAATTACAGACCACTTTATTTTTATTTTTTTTCTTTTAGGGTTTTTATTTCTTTTCCTTCCACCCCATGAATTTTGAAGCTATCAAATCCTTAACAGACATCCAAGTGCCTGGGGAGCATTAAACCCCCTATAAACACTTCTCACAGGTCATGGGATGGAAATCAGCTGATAATTTTCTGTCCTTCCCCTCGGACATCTCCCCCTTCTCCACACTTTTAGCTGCCTTTAACAGGAGTTTTTATGGAGGATAACACCATTCCAAGCACTTCCTGCACCCATGTGTTCCTCATTTGGAGAATCCCATACAAACTCTGCTTCTCCCAAATAAAAACCTCATGGGCCTGACTCTGAAATGCTGCATGAAGTTCTACCCTTGTGGCATTTCAGGGAAAAAAAGGAATTTTTTTTTTTTCATTTTTAATTTTTTTTTTTGTTTTGGCACAAGGACAAAATTCTGCTCTGGATTTTATGATCTGAACCTCTTAAGAAAAACCATCCCAGAATTGCCTCTACCTGCTCATGATGTACCAAATCTGGGCTGATTTTGATGCCTGCTCAGTGATTTTCCCTCCAGCTTCACTCCACTTCCCTATTTCCCTTCCAGGTGAAACTGGCTGGGTGTTCATCAATAAAATTCATATAAATGGAGAATCAAACCGATTTTCATCTCCAGAAATCTCCACCACTTCCAGGACACTTTGTCCCTTCAAATCCAATGGGAATAAAGGAGCCTCAAAGCAGGAGAAAAGTGAATTTCTTCCCTCTGTGCATCACAATATCTTGGTTATTCTGATAGAAAACAAAATAATTCCAAGCATTTGAAATAAAATATTCTTTTGGAATATTTTAAAATATTCATATTTTATTAGCTATTGTTAACAAATACTATGAAATAATTAGTACTGAGGCAAGAAAAGGCTTAATTATATTTTTTGCAAATAATTATGTTGTACTGGTACATTTTCTACTCTTTTACTTGACAATATTCTCTATTTGCAGGGAATTTAATTTAGCTGATTGATAATAAGGGATTGTTTAAGTTCATTTTTCCATCTCTTTTTACTTTCTTTCCTTTCTGAGTCTGTTTCTCTCTCTAAAGTTTCTTTTTTTTCTCTGAGGTTTGCAGCATTTCTCCATCATTCCAGATATCTAAATGCTGTGTGAAGGCAACTCAAATAGTCAAGATCCTCACTGAGAAATGCAAATAAACCAACCTGAGAATAAAGAGATTTCATTCTTTCCTCCTTTTTTAAAAAAAAAAAAAAAATTATTTTATTTGTTTGTTTGGTTTGGTTTGGTTGGGTTTTTCTTGTTGGTTTTTTTGGGGGGGTCTTTGGTTGGTTTGTTGGTTTGTTATTTTTGTTGGGTTTGTTTTTATTTTTTTTTTTTTTTGTTCATTATTTAGTCTGAGTTCTCCCTTAAAAAAATGCAAATTTAAAAATCCCTTTAGTTAATTTTTTTTTTTGTCTGGATATTCACCCAAATCCTTTTTCTGAAATGACACACATCAGAAATAAAGTGATTTTTAGAAAATAGATTGAATTAATTCCAGTTCTGTGCCTCATGAGCACCAAGATGTCACTCATTCAAATAAAGATTTGAGACAAATCCTGCTTCATTGTCCCAAATTTCTGTGCCACAGGTGAGTGGGAGAAGGAGAGAACCAACCTATAAATCAAGATATTCTTTTTAGAACCAACAGAAACGAGATCATTTTTGTCTATCCTCTGCCATGCAACTTCACATTTTTGTCCATAACCACAAAAAAAAAAAATGCACGATATTTAGTTAAATCATAATTTAAAATTTAGGAACTCATATGAGTCCAGCAAGTGGAATTGGAAGGAGGAAAAACAATTCCAAACTCATAGCACATTCCCTGCAGGTGTCTTCTCGACCAGGGGTCGACTCTTCTTTCCATTGGGTCTCATCTTTAATACAGAGAATTTTTCAATGCGTGAAGATCTGAACTCATCCTCAAATATTCATGGAAAATCCGTGATGGAAAAGCCTCTTGGGATCCCTGCCTGGGGAATTCCTGTTTTGGAGGAGACAGAAGTGAAAGCAAAGTAGAGAAAATAAGAAGGATGTGGAGTTCAGGGCTTTGCTCTTTGTGATGATATCTCTGCACCTTTCCCCACTGTTTCCTCTGTGATAACCTCACCCTGCTTTCCTGGAAAGTCCTGCAATTTGGAGAATTACTTTTTTAGATTTTTTTTTTTTTAAGCTTACTCTTTGTGTGGACACAAGGAGGGAATAAGATCTCCCCATAATCATTTTTTTTTGCTGCTGCTGAGACCTCAGCGCTGTCTCTTATCTCTCCCCCTCCTTTCCTGTCTGATTTTTGGAGCCTTTCAGGCTGCAGGGAAGCTTTTTTGTGGCTTGTGATAGGTGCAGGACATTCTCTCCTGCTCTGTTTGGAGGTTTGGGATGGCAGGACTGGACTCAGAGGACCTCAAGGACTCCTACTCTTCCTATGCTCTGAATTTGATTAATGTCCAGCACATCCAAAAGGGAGAATCTGCTCATTCTCTATTTTAGGAATTAAGAGCTATTTACAGTTGCTCTGGAGTCTTGAGTCAGTCCAGAGTGTTTTAGCAGATGCTTTCTGAGGTCTTTGAACTCTTGCAAGCCACGAGGGAAGGAAAAAAAGCAGAGGATTTCTGCATTTTAAGGCCAAGGGCTTTTCGGATTATTTAAAATCATCTCCAATGTAAACCAGCCGCATGATTTCCATCCAGTTCCTTCTGTCCTGAGCTCAGCTGCTGGTGTCAGACATGCCAAGCACTTGGAGATGATGACAGGTGAGGGGAAGAGCTTCAGATGGATAAAACATCTCTGGTAGCATCCTGGTGCTGCCTGTGGAACGGGACAGGCGATGCTGTAATGGAAGAGTGGCTGCTGCTCCCTGGCTCCAGAGCCCTGGTGGTCCTTCCAGCAGCTCCCTGGAGCATTTCTCTGGCATTTCCAGCCTCAGGCTTGGTGGCCTTGGAGAAACAAGGCAAGGTTTCAGATTGCTGCTGGCCACAGAAGATTGGGAATCACCGAGTTTGCCCAGGAATCAGCTCGGCAGCAGCGCCGTGTCCCCCAGGGGACACTGATGACAGCACAGCTTGGCCTTTCCCAGCTTGCCTGTGGTCAACCACACAATTTGTTCGTTATGCTGAGCCTGAGGAAGTTCCCAGCTGGAGCCAGCAGCAGCTGTGTCCTGAGGGGTGACATCAGCCATGATCTGGGGACACCACGGGAGATGTGGCTCTTGTGACAGCGCTGGGAGCTCCTCTGAGCTTTGGTCCAGGCTGGGCTCAGGGCTGGCTGCCCTTGGGACACCCCTGCAGCCTCCATCCCCTGCACTCTGCCTCCCAGAGGACTCCCACAAGATTCCCTTTCCCTTTCCTGAGCAGGAGATCCCAGAAGTGACCCCAATTCCCTCTTTTTTTACTGTGTGCAAACCTCTCCTCTGCTGCTGTCCGGTTAAAAACCTGGAGAGTTTTAAACTCCCCCTGGAAATTCTCCCAGGACAATTCCTGGCTCAATGCTCTTTGGAAACCCAAATTCCCTGCACAGAGTCAGCTGGATGGACCAAGGTGGGACACAACAACCTTAGTGAATGCCTAAAGGTCACAACCCCGTTAATGGTCAAACCTGAGGGAAATCCAAGGAAATGTGGAGACTCTGGGTGGAAGTGACACACTTGGATCCCCACATTGTTGTTGGAGAGAACAAACTCCTCAGGCCCAGACTGTCTGACCTGTGTATTTTAGGAAGAAGTGATGACATCACAGAGGGGGTTCACAACACCCCCACTCTGAAAATGATCCCACCACATCTGAAGTGACTTGAAAGGAGCTCCCGGGCTGGTGTTCCTCTGGAGCACATTTAGCAGTGCATGACCCAAGATTTCCCTCCTTGCATGAGTTCAGTTGCTCCTCTGCTACTGGAGGATTTTACATGGGGCTGCTCAACAAAGTAGGAGCTGTTTGATGAATGAAGCTGTGCAGCCACAGCTCCACTGGTCCATCTGAGCAGATTTAAGTCGAGCTGTTGAAAAGTGAGCAAGTCCTTGTGCTGTAAACATGGGAACAGAGCAGTAAATGACATGGCCACCCACTTCTCAGTCTCTTTTCACTGCCAAAGCAGTAAAAAGGGACCTTAGAGCGAGTGTGAATCCAGCTCTTGGAATATTTTTCCATTTGCTCGTATTTACGTTAATGAGCACTGACACTCCAGACTCACATTCCCAGCTCAGTACTTCACCAGACTGACCAGCAACAAAACCAAGGAGATGAGACTAAACAGATGATTTGATGAGGCTTTTATGATGATGATGATGATTATTATTATTATTATTTTATTCTTCTAGGCTGTGGAAGGAAAAGACAGTGGGCATACGTCTGGTTTCAAAAAGATAACAGCTCTGTTTAGAGACAGGTTTAAGGGCAGGAAAATGAAGAAATTCAAGGAAAATTGTTGTCTGCACACACTCATTTAATAGGATTAGTTGGCAATGTTTTCCAGTGGGTAAAATGTTCCTCTGAGAAAGGTCAGCCTGCCTGGATGAAGTCCTGCTGCCTGACAGCAGATTGCTTTACCTTCCCTTCAACCAGGAGTGAAAAGATGCTGGAAAAGCCTCTTTGCTCATTGAGGCAGCTTTTCATGAGTCCCTTACAGCAATGCAGATGGACACAAGGTGGGCAAGAAAAGGAAAGAAACAACTTTGGTCCATGTGTGGGTCCATTGCATCCCCTGTGCCCCCCACTAGATCCTAAAACCACGGCACCAGTGATGGGAAAGGGCTGTGGATTGCATTTCCATACATTTATACAGAAACAGGAAATTCTGTATATATTCTGCATCCTATATCTGTATCCTATATCAGTATTCTGATATTCTGTATCCATGGGCTGGATGAGCTGGGAATGTGCACTTCCAAAACCCAAATATATCCAGGGATGAATCA
Source organism: Cichladusa arquata (assembly GCA_026413545.1). Taxonomy (NCBI): domain Eukaryota; kingdom Metazoa; phylum Chordata; class Aves; order Passeriformes; family Muscicapidae; genus Cichladusa; species Cichladusa arquata. The sequence continues at coordinate 1,693,058 of JAOTQP010001286.1, forward strand.
AAACCAGGGCCAGCAGGGGAATGAAGCAATTCTCACACTCCACTCCATTCTTGTGCTGCTTCCAGCTCTGGAGTCCCCAAAACAAGGATGGGGGGCTGCTGGAGCAAGGCCAGAGGAGACCATGGAGATGTTCAAGGGCTGGATCCAGGCTGGGAGAGCTGGGAATGTTTCCCTGGATGGGAGAAGGTTCCAGGGAGAGCTCAGAGCCCCTTGCAGGGCCTGAAGGGGCTCCAGGAGAGCTGGAGAGGGACTGGGGACAAGGGAGGGAGGGACAGGACACAGGGAATGGCGTTAAAGTAACAAGGTCAGGCTGGATATTGGGAAGAAATTGTTCCCTGTGAGGGTGGTGAGCCCTGGCACGGGGTGCCCAGAGAAGCTGTGGCTGCCCCTGGATCCCTGGAAGTGTCCAAATCCAGGCTTGGATCACCCTGGGATATTGGAAGCTGTCCCTGCCCCTGGCAGGGCTGGAACTGGATCATCTTTAAAGTTCCTTTCCAACTCAAACCTTTCTAAGGTTCTCTGATGGCCAGGCTGACTCCACATGTCCAAAATATGGGATATCCCCAAAATATGGGATATCCCATGTGGGCTCTGAGACACCAGAAGCTCTTCTTCCTTAGCCTAGACAAACACAAGCTTCATCTGCCAAATTAACTAAGTTTGGCTTAGTTAAATCAGAGCTAATTCCTTTACATTCAACACACAAGACCTTGCTCTGACGAAGTGTGAGGGCAATGACCACATCCCAAAATCTCTGCTCTCCAGGGTTTCTCATCTACCAGTGCCACCCCGGCAGAAATGCAGCCCAGAACTCGAGTCAGCCCATTCCTGCTGTTTGGAGGTTGGATATGGGAGCCTTTCCCCACCCTGGGATCTCCAAGTGTTCCACAGAGCAGCTCAGGGGTGTTTTGCTGCTTGGCTGACTCAGCAGCTGCCATGGTTCCCAGATGCCACCCCCAGAGGTGACTCTGCAAAGGCCACAGGCTCAGGGGGTGACAGCAGAGTCCTGACACCCCTCCTGCCACGCTGCCAGCCCCACCACTCAGCCTTCTCCCTTCCCATCATCACCCTGGTGCTCCTGGGAAGGAGATCAATCCCTCTGTGCCTCGTTTTTCCACTGGGGTGAGTCAAGCAGAGGTGACTGAAGTGGGGCAGATCCTAAGGACAGTGCCAGGAGGGGCAAGCAGGGTTTTCCCTCTTTCCCAGGGAAGAGGCAGGAGTGAGACACTCAAAGCAGGGATGCACTCAGGCCACTGAGGCAATGGAAAATTTCCTGCTGCTGCAGAAAGTAGGGAAGGTCAGAAATATTTTATTTATTATTCCATCAAGCATTCCCTCTAGCTCCATCCTGGTCCTTAAAAAAAAAAAAAAATATCTGCCAGGATATTCAGTGATTAACTCGATAAGATTATTGATCCTCTGCCTGCTAAAAACAATAAATACTGATTTATAGCACAATTATCCTGACCCTTGGCCCTGCCCCAACCTTTCCCTGTTCCACAAGGGATAATTATCCCCTAAGGAGCCTTATCCCCTCTTCCTTGCTAACACATCCTCCCAAACACATCCTCCTGCTCCTCAATTATCCCCTCTGCAGGCAATTAACATCATTAAGTTACACTCAGAACAACTTTTTCCTCCCAAGTTCTTATTTTGATAGTCCCAGACCTGCAGAAGGGTTTCCCTGTCTCCAAACTTTCCTGTTCTCCTACTCTGTCACCAAATTATTAAAAATTCTTTATCCATACAGTTCTTTCCTTGCTAAATCAGGGGATTTCCATCTGAAACGGGATGGATTTTAAGCTCTGCCTAAACCTGTACCCACTGCCTGTTGAGGAAAACAAATTATATAAATTGCAATTTGTAATAAATTATAAATTTAAATTAGAAATAAATATTTATTATTACAATAACTATATATAATTAAACAATTATTATAATAATAACTATATATATACTATACATATACATATACATATACATATACATATACATATACATATACGTGTGTATATATATATATATATTATTAAATAAATAATATAAATTACCACTTGCTCTGTGATAAAGACAAGAAATAATTTTCTCTCTCAGCTTCATGGTGAGGTACAAAGAATCCCTGATTTTTTTTTTTTTTTTTTTTTTTTTTTTTTTTTTTTTTTTTTTTTTTGTTTTTTTTTTTTTTTTTTTTTTTTTTTTTTTTTTTTTTTTTTTTTTTTTTGGCTGTTAATTGTTTCCAGAGCAAGACTTTGGACCAGGCCATGGAATTATCCAGCAGTGTGTGCAAAGGACATTCCCAAATGTTTCCTGAGGACACCAGTTCTTCTCCAAGCCATGACTCCCACATCCAACAGAGCAACTTCCACCAGGCAACAGCTTTGAAAGGCAGGGAAAGGCTTCCCTCAAGGAAACAGGGGTGATTGAGAGCCAAAACTTGGGTTTTGAATGATTAAATTCCACGTTCTAGCTGGGTCAGAGCTGGTGCAGAGCAGATTTTCTGCTGCAGCTTTTTCTCCCAGCAGCTGGGATGTGTCCAAGGATGGGATTCCAAGATTCCTCTGCCCAAGAATGAGATGCCCAAGCTGCTTTCCCCAAGCCAGGAGTGCTGATTTCTGCCTCACCCCACAGGAGGGATGCAGGCAGGTTGTTCTGGGAGCTGCACCCTGTGTGGGATTGGTAATTCCAGTTTCTGTCTCGTTTGGGGCAGAAATTCCCCACCTTTGCTGACAGGATGATAAAATTCCTTTGTGGCTTCCAGTGGTGGCACAGAGGACAGGACATGAGACAGGACAAAAGGGAAATGGCCTCAAAATGTGCCAGGTGAGGAAATTGGTCACTGGAAGGGTGGTCAGGCTTTGGGACAGGGAAGAGGAGGAGAAATTTCCCTGGAAGTGTTCAAAAAATGAGTGGATGTGGCATTGCATGGAAAAGTTGGGTGGGATTGGGTGGAAGGAGGTTGGGCTTGATGATCCTGGAGGTCTTTTTTTTAAAAAAAAAATTTAAATTATTTAAATTAATTTATTTAAATTTTTAAAATTTTATTTAATTTATTATTTTAATGTAAAATTATTTTATGATTCCATGATTTTTGGAGCATGAAGTGTTTGCAGGCATGCAGGAAAACAGACAAATGATTTTAGGCTGGGTGTCCCCTCTGGAGCTGGAATTTGAAGGATTTTAGGATTTTAGGATCTCTATTCCCACCTGCCTTTCCAGAATGGACTAAGATAATCCTGCAGGGCCTTTCAGTTTTTAATCAGTTTGGATTAAATCCAATTTTACACCTTTGCCTTCTCCACTCCACAGTTACCTCCAGGGGAAATATTGAGTATTTGATGGCATGGTAAAATAAATTGATCTCTGTGAAAGGCAAAATTCCCCAGCCAGCTTTAAGCAATAAATTCAGTTCTAATCTTGGAATTTTAAACGTTGACAAAAAGACAAAAACACCACTCTGCCTTTTCTCCAAAATAAAACCAACTCAGCCTCACAATTTCTGAAGATTTTTTTGTACAATCTGGTCTTAAAAAAATTGGTGAAGGAGATTCCAACCTTGCTTTCATAAATCAGCTGCAAAAAATAAAAAATATTTTAAAAGTAAAAAAATAAGTCTCTTCTTGGAGATGTTTTGTTTGAGGGTTTGGTTGTTTATTTTTTGTTTGTTTGTTCTTTAGTCATTTGTGTTGAAATTTTTGCCTCAAATCTTCTTCATCTTCCTTATTTTAAATTAATGTCGTCAGTTTTTACCCTTGCTGTGATAGAAACAAAGGAATATTCCCTTTATTCCCTTTCTGGATGGATACTTCCAATCTGATATTAATACATTGGATTCAGCAAATGAAAAAAAAAAATTTAAAAAAAAAAAAAGGAATCCTAGGAGAAGCAATTCTGCAGGATTTGTAAAGATTTCCCAACTGGAAGAAGTTTTCCCTACAAGTGTTTCACACCCATTTATATCAAATAAAATCAGAGGAATGAGCACCCTTTGCTTTTTGTCACATCAGCAGCACAGGGTGACAATTCTTTGGCAAAAAAATTCTTCTTAGGAAAAAAAAATCAGATTTGGCAGCACTGAAATAAATTGTGAATTTCTTGTTTTCAGCAAAAAGCTCATTAAAGTCCATGAGTAAAGTTGAAAAGGAAACCCAAGTCACATCAATAGTTTTAATTATAACTGTTGAGAAATTGAGGGTTGTTTTCAAAATCAGTTTTTAATTTTGGGATTTGGCTTAAAAAAAGGATTAATCTAAAAATATTGAAATCCAAACATTGAGGCAAAATTCAGTATTTCTCTGCAAGACAGGAGAGTCTGAACTCACTTTCATCTCTCTTTTTCCAAATTATCAATAAATTAAAGAGGAGAAATTTGAGTCTCCAACACTCTGGGCATTTTAAAAATTATTATTTTTATATAATTCACAGTCTAAAAGCTGTGGGCTGCTCTTTTTCAAGGAAGACAAGTCTGGATGAGGGAAAAAATGCAGTGCTAACCATGGCTGGCATCTTCTCCCTGGTGGTAGAGGATTGTGCACTCCCAGGAATTTGGGTGGCTGTGAGGAATTCCAGGAGGAAATTAAAAGCCAAAAAAAAAAAAGGAAGGAGAGCTGGGAAAGCCCCGTGCTCTGTATCAAAAGCAACACTCGTGTTTAATGTCTGAGGACATAAATTTTTTATTATTATAACCAGTCCTCGTTAAATCAGTCAACAAGGTTGGAGAACAAGGAAATTAATTACAGCCTCTACCAACGTTTGAAGCAAAAGGCTGGAAAGTTCATGGGGTGGTTTGGGGCTCCTTTCTTCCTTCTCTCCCACAGGGGATTCCCAAAATCTGCTCTGGGCTGTGAGAGGCAAAGCGGTTCCTAAGGGAAAGCAGGAGCTGCAGCAGGGAAGGAGGAGCTGCTCAGGCTGATGTGTTTTAGCAGGCTGCACTCTCCCCATTTTCCTGGGATTTAGGATTTCCCAGATTCTCAGCAGTGACCCGCTAGATCAGCCCTAAACGTGGACTGCCACAGGAAAAAATCTGAAAATGGATGAAGCCCATGCTTTGTTCACCTATGGCTCTTTTCTCCACGTTGTTTTTTGGGTGTCCCCTCAATCCCATCCTTTTCCTGCTGCCATCCAAGCTGGGACAAGGCCTGACACATTTGATTTATTGGATCATTTTGGCCATGAAGGGTGGGTTCCATCTACAGGGAGGTCCTGTTGGCACAGCTGGGAATTGTCACCTCCCTCAGCTCCAGGTGCCAAAGCATCCACAGAATCCTGGAATGCTTTGGTCTGGAAGGGACTTTAAACATCATCCAGTTCCATAGGAAAGGAACCTTCCACCATCTCAGGTTTTCCCTTTTCTCCTTTGAAGTTCAGGGATTTATTATCTTGTGGTCACTGGTTTGCTCTTCTTCCTATTCCACATATTCCCAGATATCCTTATCTTTTATTCTTCAGTGTCCATGTTGTTCACATTACGTTTTCTCCACTTTTCCCTTGTTTTTTTTTCCCATTTATTATAATCAGCAGGAACTATCAGAGGAGAGGATTTCCTCTATGAGAAACAACTCCTGTAAAATCTGAAGTTTGGGAGGCACAGGGGAGTTGGAGCTCCTCATTTGGGATTTGGACAAGAACTGTGCACAGTTCTGGTGTCCTGAATCCCTCCCAGCTCAGGGCTGCTGTTCTCCAGCTCCCAAGGGTTCCAAAGATGCTGAGGAAGCAAATGAGACCAAAAAAGCAAAGGAAGTGAAAACAAACCCTGTGAAATACAAACCCTAGAAAACAAGGAGAAAGCTCTGTTTGGCAGGTGGCACAGGAGAAACAGAGCAGGGAAAGGAAGGAGGGAAGGGTCTCCTTTCCATCCATCTGCTCTGTCTTTCGTGGCACAACTCCATTTGATTTATGGCTCTGTGAGGCTCTAATTCCACAGTGTTGACACCTGAGACACTCTGGGAAGACAAATCCAGGAGACAAGTGGATTCATTCATCTCTGGCCCAGCTGAGGAACATTCCTGGGGCAGAGGAGCTGCTTGGGGGCTGCAGTGTTTGGGGCTCCAATCCCAGCTGTGGGCTCGGATCCACGTCTCCAGGGGGCCACATTTTATTATCCCCCGCTCTGGTGGGTTAAACTTTCAGGTGAGAACATCTGGATCCGCTGGTCCAGGTGAGCAGCAGCCTCTCAGCTCTCTGTGGGCAAGGCTTGGCTCCATTGGCACAGAGTCATCCAGAGCTGTTTGAGAGACCCTGGGATGCTGAGAGCATCTGCACAGGCTGGGAGATGTGACCAAGGACCTACAGGACACTCGTGTCTTTCTGCAGCACCAGCTGGGGGCAAGTCACCCCAGGGCATCTCAGGTGGTTCTCAGTGTCTGTATTTTATGGAATCATGGAATATCCTCCATTTTTAAAGGGCCTAAAATTATCATGAGGTCCAACTCCTGGTCCTGCACAGCCCAAATGATCCCACTCTGTCCCTGGGAGTGTTGTCCAAATGCTCCTGGAGCTCTGGCAGAAAATGAAATAAAAACCATTGCCAGGAGCTCAAATTCCTAAAAGAAATTTCTAAAATTTCTAAAAGTTTTATCTATGAGTGTCTCAACACAATTTTCTAAGAGCAGGTGTAATAATGGCTCACAGAAAGCAGAGACTTGGATGTGTGGATCCAAGTGCTCAGACTATCAAAAAAACCCTTCTGTGTTTCAGACCACACCACACACTCCCAACCTGAGCTCT